>BQKN01059692.1:70759-103352 GCA_022839385.1 Asparagus kiusianus
GGTGTTGTTCGTTTCGGTCTTTTCCGCTGTTTCCGGTTTGTGGTTGACTTGGTTTGGAATCGATTTGTTGACTTGATTCCCGATTTGGCAGTAAATCCATTTCTGAGTTCGAGTCCGAAGCTGATCTTGATTCGATCACGATTCATCCGAGTCCATTCTTGGTTGGACGACTCATTGACTCCCCGAACCGTTGGATTGATTCCGCATGCGAATGCATTCTGTTGATCGCGTGCAATTTGTTGACCTTGCCGCCTCGTCACTTGATGGTTCGTTGATTTGTCGATTCCCCGTGTCGAGCTGTGCGAAGGGACCTATAGGTAATTTTATACGCCTACAGATACCCCCTCCAAAGTATTTCAGTCTCGTTCTTTTATAGAAGAGTCTGGAATACTTTGGATGTGATTGTCCCAACCTTTAGTCGGTGTAACGGGACTTTGGAATGGCTTCTGTTCTGGATTCCTTCAATTCCTTCAGGCTATTCGGTGCTTTGTCGAATGTCTGTAAGGATTCCAGTGCTGCATTTATTGTCTGACCGTTGTCGAAATTTTGAACTTGAAGTCAATTCTTGATTTCTTAACTTTTTAGCTCGAGTTGGTTGCTTCAACATAGAACTGATCATCGATTGACGGTGTTGTCCGGTGTTTGAGCTTCATTACGACGCGTTGTCCGGCGTCCAGGCTTCATTGTGACGTATTGTTCGACGTCCGACACAGTTTATACTCGTACGTCTTCTGGAGTATACACAGTTTAAGCTCTTAAGGTATTTGAGCATGGCAGATACTTGAGTCACGAGACCAATTCATAAAATTGATGCGTCAATGACTCGTATTTATATAATTTTTTTTTTTGCAAATTCTCAGCTATCAACGGGTTTGATGTGCCTTTACCGACTACCGTTTGAGTCGGGCTAGCATGCGGATTGTCTAAATCCGTTCCGCATGTAACGTTAATTTAAAAGAGTTAACCCTTTTAGTGCTACGATATTGAATACGTAGACTCCGTCTTTCTCCTGTGAAAAGACTAAACAACAACGTGTATGAGACGTTGACTTAGGATTTTTGGCAAATCCTCAGCCTTCAACGGATTTGACGTGCTCTTACCGATTACCGTTTGAATCGGGCTTACATGCGAATTGTTTTAATCCGTTCCGCATGTGACGTTGTGCTAAAGGAATGAACTCCCTTAGACTTTGTGCTATGATGTTGAATACATAGACTTTACCATTTGTTACGGGAATAGGTTACCCGGCGACGCGTGTTAGGCGTTGACTTTAGGATTTTTGGCTAACCCCCAGCCTCTAACGGATTTGATTAGCCTTTACCGACTACCGTTTGAGTCGGGCTAGCATGCAGATTGTCTAACTCCGTTCCGCATGTTACGTTGTGCTAAGAGGGTGAATCCTCTAAGACTTTGTGATACGACTTTGAATACGTAGACTTCGCCGTTGTTATGGGAATAGGCTACCCAGCAACGTGTATTAGACGTTGACTTATCCCTACTTAGGCTTCGGGATAAAGGTCCCCAGAATCGGATTCTGGTGTCTTCTTCAATCGGTGAAAGACTAAACCGGCGACGCGTGTTAGGCGTCGGCATATCCTTTCTTAGGATTCAGGATGAAATTCCCCATGCGTATAAGACATGGATTTTGGCGTTATTAATAACAACCTGCCACAATGTTGAATATGTGAGTGAGTGTTCTTTTTAATGGTTAAGAACTAACCGGCGGTGCGTGTTAGGCGCTGACTTATCCTTTCTTAGGTTTCAGGATAAAATACCCCAGAATCAAACTCTGGTGTCTTCTTCTATGAAGAAAGACTAAACCGGCAGCGCGTGTTAGGCGCAGACTTATCCCTGCTTAGGTTTCAGGATAAAATACCTAGAATGAATCCAAAATTCTTGGAAAATAATTGGTGTGGGAAGGAAGAATTTTATATTCTATTCCCCGAACAAAGAAGGAAAGGAGACTCGAGGTGGGATCTCCACCCCTAGAATCCGAAAAGGTGAAACTAAGAGTGGGATCTCCACTCCGAGAATCAAAAAGATTCGGATAACCCTAACTGTCGGAAGGTTTGATTACCGAACTAAAGATGAATTTCTCGTTTACCGAGAGTGAATCGTGATTTTGGTCCTAACTGGAGGAATGTTTGACCAAGCGCGAGTTTGAGATGACCCTAACTGTAGGAATGTTTGATCACGCGATTTGAAAGCGGACCTCTCGTTCATTAGAGGAATCGAGAGGGGATTTTGGTTGTGGTCCTAACTGTAGGAAGGTTTGACCAAGTGGGGGGTTTAAAACGATCCTAACTGTAAGAAGGTTTGATCGCTCGATTTGTGGGCCTCTTGTTCATTGAAGGAATCGAGAGGGGATTTTGGTTTTGGCCCTAACTGTAGGAAGGTTTGACCAAGTAAAAAGTAAGAGTGAGAGTACAAATCACTGTAGGAATGTTGATTCGTACAAATCACTCAAAGGGGGTTCCTGATGTTAAGTGATAAAGACTTAACAAAAAGGGGGCCTTGACAATTCGTCAATGATTAATAGATCAGAATTCTAAGCATTATATCCGGACTCTAACAATGAAAGTGTTGAGTGCACGAACATAGCGGAAGTTTGAATGGATTAAATAGGAAAGAATTTTGGTGGTCCCGCCGTCAATTAGTTTGATTGGTGGGGGATCTGTGGTGGAGACTATGAGTCGTCAAACACCACTGAGAGTTTTGTGAGGGAAAATTGATCCAATGAAGTGATCGGATTTCATCTCAGCAAAAGAGTGTTCGGAAATTAGGAGTTTAGTGTTTATCACTTTATTCATCATGACCGGGTTATCCCTAAGAATATTACATTTAACATTCTTTCGGGAACTTCCCGTTACATGAATTATCCACCCCCAGCTTTCTTTACAAAACTGGGTGTATCATTGTATCAGCTGCATGATCGGGTTATCCTTAAGAATACCCCGCATGGCATTCTCCAGGAACTTCCCGTGGAAATAGTTTAGACTCATATACCTATTGGAGTATCAGGGAGCAGTTTAACCTCTTATACCGGTCGGAGGATTGAGAAGCAATTTATACTCGTATACTCTTCGGAGTGGCAGGAAGCAGTTTATACTCTTATACTGGTCGGAGTTATGCCGTTTTCAACTGACTCACTCTAGCGTTATGACACCGGCTTCAACCAAGGTCTGGATGCTATTCTTGAGTGTAAAGCACGCCTTGGTTGGGTAAAGGATCCTCCTGTGGTATGCGCAGTACTTCGGATCCGCAATATCGTCAGTTTCCTCCTGATTCGTGATCGGTGGGAGCTTGATCTTGTTATTGTCAAGGAGGGATTTGAAGATGGCTGGAACATCTTCGTCCTTGAAGGAGTACTCTTTTTGAGGCCTCTGATCCGAAGTCTTTTGCTGCCTCCGGGACTGCTGCTGCGATGTTTGATTAGCATCGACAGTCGTTTTGGGTGTCTTGCCCTTACCACGGGAGGCGAAGTTCAAGTTCCGAGGATTTGTCGTCGATTGACTCCTCTCGGCCTTCTTCCTTCGGAGGAAGTGTTCGGCTTGTTCCCCTCGGACCTTCAAGTCTTTCCAAGTATTGGACGGTGCTGTCCCCATTGCTTCCAACACGTCCAATGCGAGGTTGTTGGTGCAAGTCTGGAGAATGAACTCCTCGGTGATCGGGTCCCGCCAATTCAACGCTTTGTTCCGGAACCTCTTGACGAAGGTTTCGACCGGTTCCCCGTCCTTTTGCTTCTCGTCGAGCAACGTTCCGATGGATATCTCGGTGTCGTCGTCGAAGAAGTTAGCGAGGAATTTTGTCTCCATGTCGTCCCAGCTATTCACGCTTCCTGGCTTGAGGCGGTGATACCAATCGAAGGCGGCTCCGCGAAGAGTGCTAACGAATGACCGCACCATCAGAGGCTCATTGCCGGAGATAACACCCAGGTGCGATTTGAAATAAATCAAATGCTGGGTGGGGGAACCCTTCCCATCGAACAGCGTGAAGTTGATTAGACTAAACTTCGCCGGATAGGGGATTGATTCCCACTCTCTTGGGTATGGACAAGGAATGCCCGTTTTCTTCACCTCTTGAGCAGAAATCAACGTATTGATCTTACTCTCGAGGTTTTTGATCTTCAGGTTTTCACCTGTACCTTCGTTGGCATCCTCGTTACCACCCCCTGCATTGATGAGAGGATTATTGGCATTATGAGTTTTGTTTACCCCTGTGTCCTCATCTTCCAGATTGTTCTGGTTACGACAACTTGGTTCACCTTGTTGGTCCCTCAATGCCTGGATTTGTTGCTCATGCATCTCTCTCATAGTCTGCATGGCCATCTACATCTCGAGCCTGAAGCTCTCCTGTTGTTTGGCCATGGCTTCTTCGAGCATCTTGGCCACTTGTTCCGCGCTTATCATCAGCGACTCGCGGGATTCTCCTTCGCTGGATACAGTGTTGTCAGACGCAACCGCAGAGCAAGCATCCTATTCCTCATCTTCTGAAGGTGGTCTTATCCGAACCCTACCATAAGTTCCTCGTACGATAGCTCCAGACTGCAGACGGGTTAGATGCCGGGATGCTTTCAGAATCAACTCGAGATCATCCCGTGCCGATGTCCCTTTGCTGGTCATGTTAGCGGTGACCCTCGGAAATTCCCCGTCTTCAACCACCGTTCTTCTTCGCCAGAAACGCCTAGGCCTTGGCTTTGGCGTTTCGGTACTGAGCCTCTCAAAAACTGAAACTCTTTCGGGGACCGTCTTGATGCAATTACACTCAGACAATACCGCCCGAATGAGTTTGGAACAGGGGCATTGAGTTTCGAGCCTACGAGGACTTCTCTTTCTGGCTCTGCTCGTACCTCTAACACGATAGTACAGCTCGTCCGTATGAAGGTCGGAGCAACCTATCGCGTGTTGGCATGATTTCCCAGGTATAACGTCATCGTCATCGGACGACAATGTTTCCTTCTGGGGGCGAATTGCCTTCTTTGGGCTTTCGAGAGTCACGCGCCTTGAAACGCGCCTTTGCGAACGTGAGTTCTCAGCGGGCTCCTGAACTTCAATGTGCAAGTTGGCGTGCGCAGCTACCTTGAACTTCTTGTCATGCTGAAAGTGATAGCGACCCCCAGCATGTTGAGTCGTTCGGGGCTTCTTCATCGAGCCCAAGCGTTCATGAACTTGGCTGCGCTCATCGGAAATTGGACCGAGGTGCTCCAAGATTGACCTCCTTCTCCGGGATAGTTCGGGAGGTTGAACTCGTTTTGAAGGCTGTATTGATTGTTCCTTAGCCTGAGTTGCGGTTTCAGATTTCGGCTTCCATATTTGGCGGGTTGGTGGCGGCTTCTTGGCCATCTCCTTCTGCAACCTTCTACGGGCTTCTTGGACTTGAGCCCGTGCTTGCGCTGAGAGTGCGCGGCGCTTGTGAATGCGCTCCTCAAGTGTTGAACGATTCCGTTTGACACGGATCCATTTGTTGGTTGGCGGCTTGGAGGAGTTGCCACTCATCTGTTGTTGAGGCTGCTTGCCTCTTCTATTCTTCAGATCCGTGTTGTAGCGGATCCCGTCCACAGATTCCATTGCCTTTGCGAATTGTTTCGCAAGGCGTTGACGTTGCCTTTGGCGGGCTCTCTTTGAGAGAGTCACCACGCCCTCGGCAATGGAAGATTTGGCCAGAGCAGATCTGACCTGGTTGGGAGTTGGAGAGATCTCACCCGATGCAGCTTCGGCATCCAGCGGGGCGAGATCTTCGTTGGTAGCTTCAACTTCTTCGTACCAACGAACTTTTCTCCTGGAGGAGAACTTTGGAGACTTAGACTTGGGGGAGGAGGTAGATCCGGATGAGGACACGTACTCCTCGTACTTCTGCTGGTCGAACTCATACTCGACCTCCTCCACAACCGGGATCGTGATCCGCGGCTGCGACGCTCCGATCTCGGCAGTGAGATCGGTGTCTCCCACTGTGGTCGCCAGATTGTTCGTGGAAAAAATTGTTGCTTTCTTCATTACTGATTCCATTGCACACTTGGTAATTGTTTATCGATTACAAAGATCCGGTCTTTTTATAAGATCCGGTTACAACGAAAATCAAATAAAAAGAAATGAAAATTACAACTTCGTTTCCTTGTTTGTCGAACGAATCGTGAGCTCCTGTTTTGCGGTCGCTCTCTTGCGTGGGTTGTTTGCCTGCGCCGGGGTTTATCCGTGGACCACCGCGAGATCTAGATCCGGTCGGATCTACGCAGTATAACGGGTATTATTTCACCAAGGAAATAATAGCCGGAGGGATTGTTTCACCAAGGAAACAACCGCTCGAATCTCGGGATCAAAGACCAAGCTTTGATCCGGAGTATAGCAACGTAGATCTGAGATCCGGTCCTCTCGAACTCCTGCCTTATTTGGCGTTGACGATCACCGAGCACCGGATCTGGATGGGCAAGTCTTCAAAGTCTTAAAGCTCCGATCTTTTTAAGTTTATGAGATCTGAATCCGGCAGAACTTCGACTCCTCCTTTTCCAACCTTCTCAAATGAACAACCCCCTCTCCTATTTATAGTCAAGCGTCACTGTGCCCGTGCACGTGTGGCAAACACACACAAGAGGGGGCCACCGAGCCACCTTAGGGTGGCTCGGCCAAGGCCGAACCACCTTGGGGTGGCTCGGTTTCGGCCGAGTCCCCTCGGGTGTTGTTCGTTTCGGTCTTTTCCGCTGTTTCCGGTTTGCGGTTGACTTGGTTTGGAATCGATTTGTTGACTTGATTCCCGATTTGGCAGTAAATCCATTTCTGAGTTCGAGTCCGAAGCTGATCTTGATTCGATCACGATTCATCCGAGTCCGTTCTTGGTTGGACGACTCATTGACTCCCCGAACCGTTAGATTGATTCCGCATGCGAATGCATTCTGTTGATCGCGTGCAAAATTGAAAGCTTGGGTTACAGAGCTTACCTGAAACCGAGGTAGATGAAAGATGAGCTTGGCCAAAAGAATCCCCAAATGCTTGAGCTCAATGAGTGGCCGAAACCCTAGTTGAGAGTCCTCTCCTTTTGTTGAAATTGGAAGAAGGAAGGAAGAAGGAGATGAGGAATTTAAGAAGGGGAGCTTTGATCTTGTTTAGATTTCTTGAAGTAGAAGAGTTCTTGAAGAAGTAGAGTTTGGGGAAGAAGAAACCGAAAATAGGGGAAGAAAAAGATGTTGGAACCGAAAAATTAGAAGAGGAAGAGGAGAACAGGGACTTAAATCCCCAAGCTCAGCCAACCCGACCTGCTCTTATGCGGGTCAGATCGCCGTCCGACCCGCGAGCACGTGGGTTGGATTAATCTGACCCGTGCTCGCGTGGGTCGGATAGATCTGACTCGCGTTCGCACGGGTCGGATCGATCTGACCAGCGTTCACGCGGGTTGGACATGATCCGGTGGTTGTTTCGTTGTATTCCTGCCTACTTTCGCCCGCTTTCACTAACTTTCAGAATATTCGGGACCCAATTTCACATATCCGGGTGGCTTCGCAGCAGTTTCGCTTATATTCGGAATATTCAGGACCCACTTTCATACTCCCGGGTAATTTCGTGGCATTTCGCTCATATTCAGAATATTTAGGACCTACTTTCATACTCTCGGGTAATTTCGCGGCATTTTCTCTTATATTCAGAATATTTGGGACCCACTTTCATACTCCCGGGTAATTTTGTGACATTTGCGCTCATATTTGAGATATTCGAAACCCACGTACGCTCTAATAGGTATACGAGTCTAAACTGTTTCCCACTTTTGACAGGAAGTTCCTAGAGAATATTACGTGTAATAATCCTTAAGGATAACCCGACAACCTCTAACGGTACACGAGTTTAAACTGCTTCCTAAAACTCTCAGGAGTATACGAGTATAAATTGGTCCTCCTCACGTTAACGCGTAGCCCTAGGTTAACACCGGTCAACGCGTAGCCCTAGGTTAACGCCAGTCAACGCGTTGTGATGAGAGTCAATACGAAACCCTAGGGTCAACACCGGTCAACGTGTAGCCCTAGGTCAACGCCGGTCAACGTGTTGTGACTCAATGACACGAGCCTACCAATTTTGATTCGAGACTTCGATAACGGTCAGATGATAAACGCAGCACCAAAAGAATTTCAACTATTCGACAAAGTGCTGAAAAGGCTGAAATACGGAGAAGTCACGAACTGAAACCAGTTATAGGTCCTTTAACACCGATTGAAGGTGGGGGTCTATCATATCCAAAGCATTCAAGACTCCTCTATAAAAGAATGAGGGTGAAACACTTTGGAGGGGGTATTTGTAGGTATCTAAAATTTACTATGAGAGCTCATACGAAACTCGAAGCAAAGAGTGGACGAGTCAAGGAGGTTTACCTAATCGGCTCACGTGCGCACACGTCGGTCAACACGCACACGTCAATCTGCTCGCGCGCATCAGTCAACACGCGCGTCAATCAGTTCGCACACGTTGGTTAGCACGTGTTCATCAATAAGTTCGTACGCATCGGTCAACACGTGCGTGTCAATCAGCTCGCGCGCATCGGTCAGCACGAGCGCGTCAATCAGTTTGCGCGTGTCAGTCAGCACACGCGCGTCAATCAGTTCGTATGCGTCGATCAACAAGCACACGTCAATCAGCTCGTGCACATTAGTCAACACGTGCGTCAATCAGCTCGTGCGCGTCGATCAATACGCACGCGTCGATCAATACGCATGCGTCGGTAAACACGTGCGCGTTAATCAGTTCATGCGTGTCGATCAACATGCGCGCGTCAATCAGCTCGTGTGCGTCGGTCAACACGCGTGCATCAATCAAACACGCGCACATCAACCAACGCGCGCATGTCAACCAACACGCGTACGTCAGGCAGCCCCAAGTAATCGACGCGTTCGACGGTCAGTCCCGCAATGAAGCGTAAAAGTCAACAAGTCGACCAAATACATGAAATGGTAAAAAGTACAAGTCCCGGAAAGAAAAGTGCCAAAAGAGAAAGAACTCGGCGGAGGCGACGGTCCTGTGCCAGCGCGGGACGGCACCCATCGACCCATGCCAGCACGGGACGGTACACGTCGACCTGTCCGACCCACGCATACATCTGACCCATGCAAGCACGGGTCAGACCTACCGACCTGCGCCCCCCGCGAGTCAGCAGAGCCCGTCGCATAGTCCAGAGCTCGAAACACATTTTCGATGGTTTTAAAGCGGTTTTCGTAGGATTTATCTTTTTTAGGGGTTCCTAACTGATTTGATATAATCCACAAACGTGGTTAGGCTGTTGTTAACTAAAGATAAGGCCAAATCACTCATTCTCATCCAAATACCCGCACTCGAGGCCTATAAATATCAGCCCAAGGCCTCCATTTTATAGATCTAGAATTTTATCAAGAGGACAATGTGCTGCTGGATTGAGGAGTCAAGGAGCACGAAATTTTAGCGAAGGCTAACGAGATCCCGGCGAACTTCAGCATAAAGGAGAAGTCTTTCGAAGGATCCGAAGCCCCGTACGTCCATTCCTTGAGATTAGACTTAGTCTTAATCTCGAGAAGAGCTATTGATTTTGCTTGGTCGATTTCAGAGCTTCAAGCAAATACTTCCTTAGTGAAGTAGGAGCTCCGACAATTTTTCAACAACCGGATCCGATCCGCGGTCGTCCACGGATAAACCCCGACACTGGTGAAGAACCTACGCAAGCAAGAGCCGATAAACGATTCTTGTGTTTATTCTCAAGAGAGTTGTAACTTTTATTTTTGTTATTTGAATTCGTTGTAAACGATTAAAGTTATAATGAAATCGATAATGAAGGCGACTTTCGATGAAAATAGTCTTGATTTCGATAGAGACTTTCATCCCTTACTTTTTCCTCGCTCATTGCTCCTTCCTCTTACAAACAATTCATGTTCTTGCTCCTTGTTACCACTATTAGCCATGTCACTAGTTGCAATTTTTCAAAGATCATCCGCTAGAAGCGACGCTCTAGTCTCATCCATCTTCAAATTGTCACCTACAAGCATCAATGTTTGTACCAAGTTCTCATGAGACTTTGGTAAAGAAAGAAGTAGCTGAAGTGCTTGATCCTCATCTTTTACTTTCACATCAATGTCCTTCAAATCTGATATGATCCTATCGAACTTGTTGATGTACTTTTCGGATTGATGATCCTTCCTCCATCTTGCAAGTATACAATCTGGATTTCAAGTAGATTCAATTTGTTAGACTCTTCATCATGAATGTACTCTCTAACTTTGACCATACACCCGCAACCGTTGTCTCTCTATCCACAAAGAAAGCTACATCCCTCTCAAGGAATAAGATAATCGACGCTCGTGCTTCGAGATCTAACTCTTTCCAATCCTCATAAGACATATCTTTGTGCTTCTTTTCTCTTCCTGCCAAAGCCTTGTGCATTTTTTGCGAAATCAACGAATTTTTCATCTGCATCCTCTAATAAGAAAAATCATTCTTCTCATTGAACTTTTTGATCTCATACTTTTCCACTTTAAGTGTTTTACTGGTAGACGCCATTCTCCGATTGTTTTAGTAAATCCGCTTCTCATAGGAATTTCAACAAACACCTTGTATGCACCACACAATAACCGAGCACCACCTCAAATCGGAAGCTCTACCACCCCTAATCTGAATAATGGCCCTGATACCAATTGTTGGAGGCCGACACGCCCACTCGTCGCGGAAGAAAATCACCTCGAGAGAAAGTCCTGGCTTTTGTTTTCACAAAACTCAAGCCAACATTGATGTTCCTGTTTCGATATGAAACAAGAACAAAAGTAAATATCTCAGCAATGTGAGATAAACACTCTTCACGATATCAAATCAAGATCTGAATATCGAGGGAACAACAAAGCCCTTTGAGGATCAACACAAGCAATAGCTAATAGATAGAAATAGTAAAGAAGACACGATTTTTACGTAGTTCGGCAAACTTGCCTATGTCCACGGAGGGGGAGAAGGGAGATTCCAGACGACTTGCACAACCTACAAGCTTGTCCTAAATATGAGTCTTTGATCTTTACCAAGGAGAAGATGACCTCTTGTACAATCTCTCTAAGCACTCAATCTTTTCTCTCCTCAAGATCTCACCTTTTAGATCTGTAAAAAAATTTCTCTCTTTTTCGTTGATGACAGCCCCCTTTTTGTCTGTACAAAACCCTAGGAACAAAGTTCCTATTTATATTAAGAAAATAGAGTCCAAAAAAACGATCTGGAAAGCCCAAGCCTGCTATCTCTCTCGACGCCCGAGACACCCTGAGGTGTCTCGGGTGCTGATACACCTTGATCCTGCACCGCCACCGTCGTTCATATTTTTGATTCTTATATATTTGTGCTAGATTGAATTGAGTTTAACTTTGATATGATTATACTCATTGTTTACACACACAACCACTTGACTTAAGTATTTCACATATAGTATACTTAGGTTGTGAGAGTGTTTTCTTTGAGTGAGCTTAAAATTCGTTCTCATCCATTTAGAGAACTAAAATATTTATTGGCACTTATTGTAACACGTTGTAATATATAAAAACACTTAGAGGAGTGGTTAGTGAGAGACCTGGGTCAATTCCAAGAGGAGTGGGTTGGTTGTAAAGCCTAGGGAGAGGTCGTAAATTCAAACACTTGAGGAAGGTAATATGGGTAGTCCAACACTTAGAGTAGTGTGTCTTGTGGGATTGCCAATCGCGTGCATTGTAAAAGTTTTCAGTGAACTTTAAAAACCGAATTCTGTAGTATTTTTGAGATAGTGGAGAATATCCTCAAGGTCAAGAGCGGAGACGCATGTCAAGTGTTAGACCGAACTCCATAATCATATTGTTTGCTTGCAATTATTTCATAGGCGCACTATTGTTCTTTATATCTTATGATTATTGTTTATATCGCCTATTGTTTTACTATTTATCCTCTCGTATATCTTTGTGTATATCATATTGCTAGAATATTGCATTATAAGTTTTTAGTTAGCATCATAAACAGATTAGATTAGCAATTACCCTATTCACCCCCTCTAGGGTACTTTCAAACCTCTCAAAGTGCCGAGTGACTAGTCGAACGGACTTACTGTGAATCATTTTTTTTACTACAGGGGCGACAAGTACCGCCCTTCGAGTCGACCTAAGAAAAGGTCGACTCGACGAGTCGGCTAAGTCAGGATCCTAAGTGTTCCTGACTACAAATTTGATTTGAGCGACGTACGAAGAGGGGCATCTGCCCATTGCTAGCAAGGTACCATTCTTTGGTGACAAAAATACCATAACAGTGGGCAATGCTTCTTCAAGTAGCTAGGTTTTCTGCATCGAAAATAAATTATTTCAGTATCGAAATCACTAGATATACATTTATTTAATATACTTGTATAGTGATCCTATTTGTCTTGTAGGAATTTATGACCATCCTTCGACTTGAGGAAATATTCGTAGCCTTTAATAATTTGATTAGCTTATTTCCTTCCTCAGAGATTAGGCTCAATTTTTTCTTCTTCTTAGACTGGGATTTTTCCTTCTTAGTTTTGAAGGCTAATGACTTCTTTTTTGTATCTTCTTTTGAGTCATTTTCTCTCTTTTAGACGAACTTCATATCACATGAGATGTCCTACAAGATTATCAAGAGAAAGATTAGAGAAATTTTGAAGTTCTTTGAAAATTGTTACCTCAAGTTCCCAATAATGAGATAGAGAATTGAGTATCTTTTTGCATAGCTCCTTATTTTGGTATTCCTTCCCTAAGGCTTTAAACTTATTCACAATATAGTGAATCATGTGAATATGTCATGTATGCTCTCTGAGGCTTCATCTTAAAGTTTTTGTATTTGCTCACTAGTATTGTAAGCTTTGCTTCCTTTACCTGCAAACACTAGTAGAAAAATCTCACATCCTAGACGGAATATTCTAGACGGAATTTTTTTCGTCTAGTTTACTGTTAAACTAGACGAAAATTTCCGTCTAAAATACAAATATCCTAGACAGAATTTTCCATCTAGGATAACAAAATAAACAGTTTTAATGTTTAAATTTTTTTTTTAAATGAGGCTAACATCCTAGACGGAAATCCCGTCTAGAATGTACAGAAAATTTCCGTCTACAAAGATGAGTCCCCCATTTCCGTATAGTATGGTGGGTCCCACAAGAGCGCCCCCTTCCCCTAAAAAATTCACCCCCAAAATTCGTCTCCCCGACTAAGGGCGTGTTTGGATTTCAATGGGTTAAGTGAAGTTAAGGGAAGCTAGGTGAGAGAAGAGAAGGGAAGGGAAGAGAGTTCCCTTTCCTTTAGTTACACCCCAATTTGGGGTAACAAATTTTATACTATTAATGGGTAAACTAAGAGGAACTAGGGTGAATAACTAGTTCCCCTAACTTCCCTTCTACCTTATTCCCTCAATCCAAACAATCCCTAAATTCTCTCAAACTTTCCCCTCCTCCACTGCTTGCCAATATCTCACCCCGTGCTCCAAATCTCACCTCAAGAGACCTCACCAAACCCTAACCCTAGATCTCGCCAATCTCGAGTTCAATGGCGGCGAGGCCAGGCTACGTGTCGCTCCCAATTTTTGTTGTTGACGTCGAAAATCTGGTCAAAGATGGGTTTTTTTTTTTAATATGGATTGAAATCAAAATGAAATGCATATGGGTTTTGTTTATAGCGATGATAACTCAGCTTTAAGGCAGATATAAGTTCAAACTTCAACGGCAACAGAATGGTGAAATAAATCAGAATGCGTGAAATGAAAAAACATCAATCCTTTGGTTATCTAAATATTCCAATGTTTAGTTTAAAGAGTATACTACGTCCTGTTATCAGATTAATGTATTGGAAGCTTCCAAATATGATGGTTTTATTTACACATGTTTTAAGGCTTGTTTAGTATACTTGTTGTAGTGTAGCAATTTCAAGGTTGATCATCATTTATTTTAACAAGTTCCATAAAGTTGCAGATCAATCACTCCATAGCATGACACACGCACAAAAACACTCACGCAAGCATACATGCAGACCCCCACCTATGATGTCTATCATATCACTAGGTGGACGTCCTACGCAGAAATAACTCTTTAAACGAGAATTTAGAAGATTTTAGGCATTGATTACTTTCTTCTTTTGTTTACGGTGCAACAATTTAATTCGTTGAACTTTTAGTAATGCATTTTGGGCGCTTTAAATGTATTGCAGTATGTAAAACTTTCCAAGTGTGTGCGTGGGTAGTAACTTCGTACATATCCTTCTACGTATTGTACTGCTAGTGTATGGAGAACCCAAAGATAAGTTGTTTTGAAGTTGAAAAAAATCAAGTAAGACCAGCATTATGTGAATGTGACCGCAATGAACGAAGTGAACGAAAACGTTGTCAGGCCCAGGCCAACCCGATTATTCAGTTGCTCACTTATATAAATAACAATGAGATTTTTTTCCTAGGTTTTTGTTTGCAAAAGGGGGAAAACAGCAGGCTGCGTGCAAGGACCTTGTTTGCGGCTGCGGGAGTTCGGCTTGGTTTTTTTCTCTCTCTTTTGCGGCTGCAGGTGAAGAAAACAAAGGAGAAAAGCCGCTGCTGTGTTGAGATCTTGAGCAGTCCCTTTTAGGGTTTTGTGCATCCCTTTGAGAGAGCTTTGTGAGAGATTTGAGAGTTTGAGTTTGTGTGAGGGTTTAGATTGAGTGATTGTAAACCCTAGTTGTTTTCTCTCCCTCTAATAGTAGATCTCCCCCTCCTTGCCCCGTGGACGTAGGCAATTTGCCGAACCACGTAAAAATTGGTTGTATCGCTATTTGTGTGATTTGTAATAGCTTTTAGGTTCCCTCGACGCGCAATCCAAGAGCTGACGAGAGGAAGAGCTAATATCCCACTTTGATGGGATATTAGGCTTCAGATTCTTGTTTCCTTTGAGAAACAAGAATTCTTATTGCGACCTGACTCTCTTGTTGTGGTGCCGAAGTGCTGCCGAAATTTTTGCTGCACGCAACAAGTGGTATCAGAGCCCAGATTTCAGATCTAGGGTTTTGGAGTTTGGTGGAGGAAGATTCTTGTGTGAAGCTTGGTTCTTGGAGTTCTAGGCTTCGGTGGAGATAGCATTAGGAGTTGCCGTTGGAGATTTTGCTTTCCTCGTGTGGATAGGAGATCTATTTGGAATCCGATCTAGGGTTCAGTTGGGTGGTTCCTAATTTCTATCAAATTTGTTCTTTCTCTATAATTTAGAGTTAGTTCGCAATGGGAGAAGAAGGTGAAAGCAGCAAATCGATGGCGAGTATAATACAAGTTGGTTTTCAGAACACTAAGATTAGTGTAGTGAAGTATGACGGTAAAATCAACTTTGGTTTGTGGATGAGCGACGTACAGGATGCGCTCAATGCTCAGAATTTGGAAGAGACCATCATGGTCCACGAGAGACCACCTAAATATGATGAGGCGATATGGGATAAGATGAATAGAAACGCGTGTGGGGTGATCAGGTCCTGTTTGGAACAGGAACTGAATTATGATGTGATTGGGGTGACGTCTGCAATGAAGATGTGAGAAATTCTCAACAATAAGTATCTCACAAAAAATGTTGAGAATAGGTTGCACTTGCTACGAAGACTCTTCATATTTCAGATGTCCAGAGGCACCTCGTTTGCGGCTCATGTGAACAACTATACAAAGTTCTTGTCGGATTTGGCGAATATTGATGAGAAGATATCGGATGAGTACAAGGCGATTTTTTTGTTGGGCTCCTTACCGGATGAGGAGTATGATACCTTCGTGCTCACTTTGTTGAACGGGAGATCTTCTATCAGCTATAGTGAAGTGACTAACGCTTTGACAAATTACGATTTGAGGAGGAAGGATAAGGAGACTTCCCGCGCTAGTATTTCAGGAGAGGCCTTGTCGACGAGAGGTAGAAGCTCGTATCCGAAAGGTGCTAATAGAGGAAGGTCAAAGTCAAGAAGCCGCCACCAATTAACAAAGAACCAATGTGCATTCTGCAAGGAGTAGGGACATTGGAAGCGAGACTGCCCGAAGCTCAAGGAGAAGGAGAATAGCAAAAAGAAGGGCCCGAAGGCCAATGAGGTGAACGTTGCGAAAGGCGATGATTCTGATGATTTGTGCTTTTCTCTACTGATTACTCCGGAGGTGAACCATATGGCTGCATCAGATTAGATGCTTGATTTCGGCGCTACTTATCATGTGACCCCTAGGCGAGACTGGTTTGCATCTTTTGAGAAAGTCGACGGGGGTGTTGTTGTCATAGGAAATGATCAATCCTGTGGCATTTGTGGGATAGGTACCGTGCGGATTAGGATGCACGATGGAGTAGTCCGTGAGTTGAAAGAGGTGAGACTTGTTCCTCAATTGAAGAAAAATCTTACCTCAGTTGGAGCTTTGGAGGTGAAGGGATTCAAAGTGACTTTCGAAAATGCTGTAGCGAAGGTTACTAAGGGATCATTGGTGGTGATGAAGGGAGTCCGCAATCAAAATTTGTATTATCTAAAGGGAAGCACCGAGATTGGCCAGGTTGCTTCGGCTATTTCAGAAGCGGACATGAGCAGACTTTGACACTATAGATTAGGGCACACAGGTGAAAAGTCACTGCAGGCATTGTGTAAGCAGAGGCTATTGAAGGGAGCCAAGAGTGGGAAGATTGAGTTCTATGAGCACTGTGTCCTTGGCAAGAAAACGAAGGTGAAGTTCGGGGCTACCATTCATCAGACGAGGGACATCCTGGACTACGTGCACACAGACGTTTGGGGTCCCACCAAGACTGTATCACTTGGTGGTAGACATTGGTTCGTCACTTTCGTTGATGACTATTCTAGACAATGTTGGGTGTACACTATGACAAAGAATAGTGAAGTTCTAGATTTGTTTGTGGAGTGGAAGAAGAGATTGGAACTGCAGACTGGGAGAAAGATCAAGACATTACGATCCGACAACGGTGGTGAGTATACTTCTGACCCCTTTCAGCAGCTATGTCGAGACGAGGGCATAGAGAGACACTTCACAGTTAGTCATACACCACAGCAGAATGGGATGGCAGAGAGGTTGAATCGGTCTTTACTAGAGAAGATCCGATGCTTATTGTCGCAGAGTGGTTTGGAGAAGATCTTTTGGGCTGAGGCACATACATATGCGAGCTACCTCATTAATAGGCTGCCTTCATCTGTGATTAAGGGGAAGACCCCTATGGAGATGTGGTCAGGAAAGCCAGCACATGACTATGACCAGCTCAAGGTATTTGGGTGCCCTGCATATTATCATGTTAGAACTGATAAATTAGAACCTCAATCTAGGAAGGCCATATTTGTAGGATTCAAGCGTGGTGTCAAGGGATACAAGCTTTGGGATTCAGTGGATAAGAATATTATGCTGAGTAGGGACATCACATTCGATGAGGCTTCTATCTTGAAAGCTTCCCAGCTCTCATCAGGTGGAGAGCGACCTAACGGAGGAGATATCGTAGGTGGTGGAGATTGATGCAGCTCCACATTGTCCATAAGGTACAGTATCCATTAGAGTGCCGATTGAGGTGACGTCAGGCAAGCATGACGGTGACACGGAGGATACGGGTACTAATATGCAGGATCAGGGACCAACGGCTTAGGTTCAGAATTCGATTGCGGTTCGGAGACAGAGGAGAAACATACAGATGCCAGCACGGTATGCCGACACAGTTGCGTATGCACTTCCGGTGAAGAGTATCGATGAGATGATACCTACTACTTTCAAAGAGGCCGAGCAGAGTTCAGAGGCTGATTCGTGGCAGGTGGCTATGCAGGAGGGGATGGAATCTCTTCATAAGAACGATACATGGGAGCTTGTTGAGCTTCCAAAGGGGCGGAAGGTAATTGGTTGCAAGTGGGTATACACGAAGAAGGAGGGCATTGAGGGCACTCCATTGAGATTCAAAGCTAGGTTAGTTGCGAAGGGCTATGCATAGGAGGAAGGTATTGACTATAATGAGGTTTTCTCTCCTGTGGTGAAGCACTCTTCGATTCGGATTTTGCTAGCTTTGGTGGCACAGTATGGTTTAGAGTTAGATCAGTTAGATGTGAAGACGATATTTCTTCATGGCGATCTTAATGAAGAAATATATATGACTCAGCCATTGGGATTCCGAGCTGTAGGGAAAGATAAATTAGTTTGCAGGTTGAAGAAATCGCTATACAGTTTGAAGCAGTCTCCTCGACAGTGGTATAGGCGATTCGATGGTTTTATGATTGGTCATTCGTATACTTGGAGCCAGTTTGATCCTTGCGTATATTTTTGCAAGTTGAAAGGAGGTGCGTACATCTATTTGTTACTTTATGTCGATGACATGTTGGTTTCCTCTACTTCCAGGTCGGCTATAGATGAGTTGAAAGTTCAACTTTCAAATGAGTTTGAGATGAAAGACTTGGGTGAGGCCAAACGCATTTTGGGAATGGAGATTAGCAGAGACAAGAAAAAGGACAGAATTTGTTTGACACAAGTGGCTTATTTGAAGAAGGTTCTACAGCGATTCCATTGGGAGCCTATTTGAAGATTTCAGCTGGTCTTTCACCGAAGTCAGTTGAAGATCGAGAGTTGATATCGAAGACTCCATATGCGAGAGCGGTTGGGAGCTTGATGTACGTGATGGTATGTACGAGACCGGATTTGTCACAGGCGGTGAGCATGGTTTTGAGATACATGCACGATCCAAGAGTGGGTCATTGGGACGCTGTGAGATGGATTTTGAGGTACATTCGAGGTACGCTCAATGTTGGTTTGGTTTATGAGAGGGACACTACAAGTGAGCAGCTATGCATTGGTTATGTTGATTTCGGATTATGCCGGGGATTTGGATAAACGCCGGTCTACGACGGGGTATATGTTCACTTTGACCCGTGCGCTGGTATGTTGGAGGAGCACCTTACAGTCGATGGTGGCTTTGTCTACGATGGAGGCAGAGTATATGGCAGTTACAGAGGCTGTGAAGGAGGCTATTTGGCTTCGAGGACTTTTGGAGGAACTTTGTATATCGTAGAAGTCTGTCACTATTCATTGTGATAGCATGAGTGCTATTTATTTAGCGAAGAATCAGGTTTTTCATGCGAGAACGAAGCACATTGACGTTCGTTATCACTTCGTTCGAGATGTTCTTGAAGATGGTGATGTGGAAATTGTGAAAGTCCACACGAAGGATAATCTGACGGATATGCTCACTAAGGTGGTTCCGAGCAACAAGTTTGATCATTGTAGAAACTTGTTGCACATTCGTAATTGTTGACGCCGTTGACGGCCATTTGGGTGAACTACGTTCGGCTTGATTCCTTGTGCAAAAGGATACATAGGCAGTCTTTTAGATATAGCCGGTTTGGATTAGTTGTTGGGGGTGAGATTGTTTGGACTCTCATTCGGGTTCTCGACTTGTTATGGATTGAGTTCGTACTGGACACAATAAGTTTGGACATTTGGTTGCTTTGATGTCGGCTCAGTTTTGGAAGAAACTTCACCGAGGTGAAGAATTGTGAACGTGACCGCAATGAACGAAGTGAACAAAAACATTGTCAGGCTCAGGCCCACCCGATTATTCAGTTGCTCACTTATATAAATAACAAAGAGATTTTTTTTCCTAGGTTTTTGTGTGCAAAAGGGGGAAAACAGCAGGCTACGTGCAAGGACCTTGTTTGCGGCTGCGGGAGTTCGGCTTGGTTTTTTTTCTCTCTCTTTTGCGGCTGCAGGTGAAGAAAATAGAGGAGAAAAAACAGCAGCTGTGTTGATATCTTGAGCAGTCCCTTTTAGGGTTTTGTGCATCCCTTTGAGAGAGCTTTGTGAGAGATTTGAGAGTTTGTGTGAGGGTTTAGATTGAGTGATTGTAAACCCTAGTTGTTTTCTCTCCCTCTAATAGTAGATCTCCCCCTCCTTGCCCCGTGGACGTAGGCAATTTGCCGAACCACGTAAAAATTGGTTGTATCGCTATTTGTGTGATTTGTAATAGCTTTTAGGTTCCCTCGACGCGCAGTCCTAGAGCTGACAAGAGGAAGAGCTAATATCCCACTTTGATGGGATATTAGACTTCAGATTCTTATTCCCTTTGAGAAACAAGAATTCTTATTGCGACCTGACTCTCTTGTTGTGCTGCCGAAATTTTCGCTGCGCGCAACACATTATGATGCACATTCAGTGTTCGGTAGGAAAAGACAAATGTATCATGGTTATTTTCTTTATTTGATGAATTGGAGACTATTTATTAAAAAGTCAAGCCACTTTTCCAGAAATGAGATTACGTTGTTCTTTGTAACTTTTATCTGTTTATGTTAAGTTAGCAGTCCTGGGGTTATTCTCATTCTCACTTTTGAGTGAAATCAGTTTGGTTACATGGAACAAGGCTGATTATACTCATCCAAATGCACTTCACTCTGTTTAGGCAGTTGCAAATTTGTCAAAATTGAGCATATGTTCACAAATGAACAACAAAATTTTGGGCTTACTTGGCATTTGAATTGGACATAATGCACTGTACAACTAACCGATATTGAATGCTAGCTGGTGATCGTACTTCGAAGAACAGTTTGATGACGTGATAATTGAACTGAACATAATTATCTTTTGCCTTGAACTGGATATAGTTTTCTTTTGCCAGACCAATTTGAAGGCCTAAACGAGAGGTCTGGGGGGGGGGGGGGGGGGGGGGTTTCAAAGGTTTTTTTTTTATTTAAATAGAAACTTTCAGTTGGTATGCAATCAACTTTGGCATATATACAAAGAGAAATGCCTGCTTTATACATAAAGAAAAATTGGAGGTTTGCCTAAAGTCCCGACGCCGTGGTTAGTTGAGATTAAGGATAAGCAATACTTTCCAGTTAGTTTAAAATCCCTTAGAAATGAACTTAATGTAATGCAGAATCATGTTTTCTTTGCTTGTTCGTGAGGTGTGAAACTTGCAATAAACGTTGACCTGCTATAGTCCTATCCTATGTAATGTAATGCATACATGTTTACAATCGCATATTTGGTTATAATCAGTGTCTTCACTAAAATTTCTTATATACAAACTACGCATATTTTGTTTGGAATGTTAACATGCTGCCAGTATTTGGCACTAACGCTAAGTTTGTACTCGTTGCCGATGTTATGTGACAAAGACTATTTATTTGAAACAGGTGTGCAACTTCATGACTTTACATGTATATTTCCTTGACAAAGATTTTGAACCCTGATTGTAGAAGAACGAACCTGATGGTGGCGAGAAAGCTCGCCTAAGGCGCAGGCTTGACGAGCTTGCCTGCAGGCGAGGGCGAGGTGCTCAGGTGAGGGTGGACAGGCGAGGAAGCTCGCCTGCGTGGAATCTTGGAGCTCGCCTGTCGCTCGTGGATCTCGCCTATGGGTCTTGGAGAGGCGAGGATGGAGCTCGCCTGTGGGCGAGTTTGGTTCGAGCTCGCCTGTATGATCATGAGCTCGCCTGCTCGTGATGTGTTCGCCTGCAGAGATGTGTTAGGATCCAGCTGGATCCCACCCGATTGAAGAGAGCTGGCCCTAGGGTTTCCCTATAAAAGGGAAACCTTCTTCACAGAGGAGTGTGAGCGCGATTTGGGAGCGGCGAACGAAGTGAGCAGGGGTTATTTCCTCTGGTGGCGGCTCTTCTCTTTCTCTCACTGCGTTTTTGGTTTGAGCCCCATTTGGTTCCTGTTCTCATTAATAAGGGAAGAGGAGTAGATGAAATTAAAATTGGGGAAATTTGAGTTAGGTAAGAGTGAGAGTGTGTGTGTGTGTGTTTGAGAGGTGATTTTAATCTAAAATCACCTCCTATTTGATAGAGAGATCACAAGTTTGAGATATTCTCTCTTGTTTATAATTTCTTGTTATTAATAAGAAATTATTATGCCGCTCCCGTGGACGTAGGCAGATTTGCCGAACCACGTAAAATTTGTTGTCTTGTATTTGTGTTACTTGTTCTGGTTGTTGATTAGTGTTCCAATCTCATTTGTAATTGTGTACCTTCGATTCCGCTGCGCACAACAAGTGGTATCAAAGCTCCGGGTTTGACTTGGGGTTCGTTTTAGAGAAGAAAGCTAGGGTTTGGATTCTCATTTCAAGAGATTGAATTATCAACATGGGTGAAACAAGTACATCGGGATCGTCTCTTTCAAAGGCGATATAATGGTTGAGCATTAATAATGCAAAAATTGATGTTAAAAAATTTGATGGCAACATAAATTTCAGTTTGTGGAGATGTCAAGTGATGGATGCATTAGACGCCCAAAATTTGGAGGAGACTCTTGAATTACAAGAGAAACCCGAGGATATGGGTGATAAGGTTTGGAAAAAAATGAATAGTAGAGCATGTGGGTTATTCGATCATGTTTGACGCCGGATTTGATCTATGATGTGATGAACGAGACGTCGGAGAAATGGTTGTGGGAAACACTCAATGAGAAGTATCTTACGAAGAGCATTGAGAATCGACTTTACTTGAAGAAGAGGTTTTACCAGTTCAAGATGAAAAGGGAAGTTTCCATTAGAGAACATGTTAATAACTTCACGAAATTGCTATCGTATATGACCAATGTGGATATCAGGATAGAGGATGAAGGTAAGACGATGTTGTTGCTATGTTCATTGCTAGAAGATGATTTTGATACCTTTGTCCTTACGATGATCAATGGTAGAACCACTGTCAGCTATAAGGAAGTGACCTCAGCATTGGTTAACTATGGTTAAGAAAGAGAGATAGTGAACCATCCGAGAAGGCATCGGGAGATACATTGGCAGTGAGAGGCCGTAGTCCAAACCGTCGTCCATTTAATCGCTCCAAGTCGAAGCAAGGAGGTGGCTATAAGAGTGTTAGTAGGAAACAATATCGTTTTGTAAAGAAGAAGGACATTGAAAGATCGACTTCCCTAAGTTGAAGGACAAAGCCGGGAAGAATAAACGGAAAGCCATACAGGCTTCAGAGGTGAATGTTGCCAAGGCTAGTGGCGACAATTCAGATTCAGATTCTTCGGGCTACTTATGTCCAATATTACCGTCAATTTGTTATGTCGACTCTACGGAGTGGATGTTGGATTCAGGTATTACATATCATATTTGCCCTAGGAGGGATTGGTTCTCCAGCTTTGAGGAGATGGAAAGAGGGGATGTCGTGCTTATGGGAAATGACCACGTATGTCCTATTAGTGGTATTGGTACAGTCCGGATCAGGATGTGTGACGGGGTGACTAGGGAGTTGAAGGAAATGAGATTCGTTCCTTAATTGACGAAGAATATAATTTCACTTGGAACTTTGGAGGCAGCTGGCTATAAGGTGATCTTGGAGAATGCAACTGTGAAGGTCACAAAGGGATCCATGGTGATGATGAGAGGTGTCAGGGAAAACAACCTTTACTACTTGAAGGGCAAGACAGTAACAGGGGGTCTGACAGTTTCGATTACCACAGAGGAGGATACTACTAGCTTATGACACATGAGATTGGGACACACTGGTGATAAGTCCCTACAGGTATTGACAAAATAGGGGCTATTGAAGGGTGCAAAGACCTGTAAGATAGAGCTGTGTGAACATTGCATACTTGGGAAGAACACAAAAGTGAAATTCGACACTGTAATTCACAATACCCAAGATATATTGGATTATGTTCATACTGATGTTTGGGATCCTTCCAAGAACACATCTCTTGGTGGGGCCAATTATTTTATCACTTTTATTGATGATTATTCTAGGAGAAATTGTGTATACCCTATGAAGAATAAACATGAGGTCCTGGATATATTTATGGAGTGCAAGAAGAAAGTGGAGCTGCAGACAAGTAGAAAGGTGAAGGTACTCTGTTCGGATAATGGTGACGAGTACAAGAGTGATCCATTTCTGCAGTTTTGCCGGGATCACGACATTAATCGACACTTCACAGTTAGGGAGACATCGCAACAAAACGGGGTGGCGGACTGTACCTTGCTGGAGAAGGTGCGTTGTATGCTCTAACAGAGTAGATTGCCTAGATCCTTTTGGGCCGAAGGGTTAGTTTATGCAAGCCATCTCGTGAATAGGTTGACGTACACTACGATACATGGAAAGACTCCTATGGAAAAATGGTCTGGTTCACAGGTTAGTGATTATGAGTTGCTCCAGATATTCGGGTGTCCAGCTTACTATCATGTGAATGATGAGAAATTGAATCCGAGAGCTAGAAAAGTAGTTTTCATGTGTTTTAGAGATGGAGTTAAAAGCTTTAAGTTGTAAGATCCACAAGACAAGAAGATGACCATTAGCAGAGATGTCACATTTGATGAGGCTCACATGATGCGGTCTCAGATTCCTCAGTAGGTAGAGGAAGGCCAGACTAGTGGGATATCACAGCAGGTGGAGGATGATGCGACTCCATAGACTTCAGATAGCACTGTATCTATTGAGACTCCTACAGAAGTGACATTGGGAGGAGATGATATGATAGATGGGTGGGTAGAGGATACAGTGGATGTTGGGTCTTAAGAACACAGTCATATTCAGGAGTCCATTACAGCTAATATACCAAGAAGAAATATTCGTCGGCCAGCTAGATATGATGACGAGATTGTTGCATATGCTTTATCCGCTAAGGTCGTTGATGATTTGGTTCCTTCTACATATAAGGAAGCAGAGTCAAGCCCTGACTCAATCAAGATATGGAGAAAGAGATGCAATCTCTTCATAAGAATGATACTTGAGAACTTACAAAGCTACTGAAGGGTAAGAAGGCTATTGAATACAAGTGGGTGTATGTAAAGAAAGAGGGATCTTCTGATGGAGACATTCGATACAAAGTCAGATTGGTTGTCAAAGGGCATGCCCAACTTGAGGGAATAGATTACAACGAGGTATTCTCAGCTGTTGTAAAGCACTCGTCGATAAGAATACTATTAGCATTAGTGGCACAGCTGGATTTGGATTTGGTCTAGATGAATATGAAAACAGCCTTTCTCATAGAGATTTAGAAGATGAGATCTATATATCATGACCTATGGGTCTTAAAGCTGTAGCTAAGGATGATTTAGTATGTAAACTGAAGAAATCTCTTTATAGATTGAAGCAATCACCGTGACAATGGTACAAGAGATTTGATAGTTTTATGATTGGCCAAGGGTACACGAGGAGCCCATATGATCCGTGTGTGTACATGCACAAGTTACTGGATAGAGAGTATATTTATTTGTTGTTATATGTTGACGATATGCTTATTGCTTCCAGAAACTCTTCAGCTATTAGGAAGTTGAAAAAGAAATTTTCATCCGAATTTGAGATGAATGACCTTGGAGAAGCAAATAAGATATTGGGTATGGAGATGAGAGAGGCAGGGTGAAGGGGAGGTTGAAGTTGACACAGAGGAGTTATTTACAGAAGGTGCTGAAGAAATTCAGTTATGATGGCAATGCCAAGGCAGTGAGTACTCTATTAGCTCCCCACTTTAAGCTATCAGCTAAGATGTCACTTGTTTTAGTTGAGGACCGTGAGTACATGTCCAAAGTTTCATATGCTAATGCTGTGGGTAGCTTGATGTATGTGATGGTGTGTACAATGCCAGATTTGTCACAGGCCGTGAGCATGATATCTAGGTACATGCACGACCCCGGGAAGGATCATTGGGAGGCCGTGAAGTGGATTCTATGATATATCAAAGGTACCGTGGATGTTGGTTTGGTATTCGAGAAGAATGAGAAGAATGGGCATTATTGTATTGGTTATGTGGATTCTGATTATGCGGGGGATCTTAACAAGCGTTGGTGTACTACATGATATGTATTTACATTGGCAGGAGCACCGGTGTGTTGGAGATACACACTTCAGTTTACAGTGGCTCTCTCCACTACGGAGGCAGAGTATATGGCATTGACTAAAGCTGTGAAGGAGGCTTTGTGGTTGCAGGAGTTATTGGATGACTTGGGGATTGCACAGGGTATCATCAGGGTACATTATGATAGCATATCGGCTATTTATTTGGCCAAGAACCATGTGTATCATGCCTGCATAAAGCACATTGATGTTAGATTCTATTTTGTTCGAGACGTATTGGATGATAGAGACGTCAGATTGGAGAAGATCTACACAAAGAACAATCCGGTAGATATGTTGACCAAAGTTGTCACTGGAGTAAAATTTGGTCATTGTTTGGAATTGCTGAACATCCTCCGTTATTTAGGGCTTTTAGAGTCCATTAGGTGAACTACGTGAAGGCTTGATTCATTGGGCAAGAGGATATGTAGGCAGTCATTTATGATCCAGCTGATTTGGTGAGTTGATAGTTGATACCGACATTTGGAGAGTGTTCACATTCTCATTTTGGTCTCGACTTGTTGTGGATTGAGTCCGTTGTCATGGTTTTATTCCACTTCGTACTGAACGCAATAAGTAAGACGGTTGGTTGGTATTGGTGTCGGCTCAGTTTTGGGAAAAATTCACCAAGGTGGAGATTTGTAGAAGAACGAACCTGATGGAGGTGAGAAAGCTCGCCTAAGGCGCAGACTTGACGAGCTCGCCTGCTAGCGAGGGCGAGGTGCTCAGGCGAGGGTGGACAGGTGAGGAAGCTTGCCTGTGTGGAATCGTGGAGCTCGCCTGTCGCTCGTGGATTTCGCCTGTGAGTTTTGGAGAGGCAAGGATGGAACCCGCCTGTATGATCTCGAGCTCACCTGCTCGTGATGTGTACGGCTACGAAGATGTGGTGGGATCCAGCTGGATCCCACCCGATTGAAGAGAGCTTGCCCTAGGGTTTCCCTATAAAAGGGAAACCTTGTTCATAGAGGAGTGAGTGCGATTTGGGAGCGGCGAATGAAGTGGGAAGAGGTTATTTCCTCTGGTGGCGGCTCTTCTCTTTCTCTCTCTGTGTTTTTGGTTTGAGCTCCATTTGGTTCCTATTCTCATTAATAAGGGAAGAGGAGTTGGTGAAATTAAAATTTGGGAAAATTTGAGTTAGGTAAGAGAGAGAGACAGTGTGTGTGTTTGAGAAGTGATTTTAATCTAAAATCACCTCCTATTTGATAGAGAGATCTCAAGTTTGAGATCTTCTCTCTTGTTTATAATTTCTTGTTATTAATAAGAAATTATTGTGTCGCTCCTGTAGACATAGGCAGATTTGCCGATCCACGTAAAATTTGGTGTCTTGCATTTGTGTTACTTGTTCTGGTTATTGATTAGTGTTCCAATCTCATTTGTAATTGTGTGCCTTGGATTCCGCTGTGCACAACACTGATTTGATAACATAATTTCTGGTTTAGAAGCACTCACAGCTCAATTGAGCCCATTCTCAGGTCATTTTCGCAATTTTCATATTTTTATTGTTTTATTTTCCTTAAATGACTATGGTGACAGGAACTGTGTCAGATTCAGCAGCGGTAGCTCTCTTCATCTTATTTGCCCCACTACTCTTGCCACCACAAGTATCCATCTCGACCTGTGTTATTTTTAGGATTTTATCATTTGTCAACTTCGCCTATATTGAAAATTTAAGATATGTATCGTATATGATGCAAAGTGCAACTTACATGTAGGCTTCATCTTGGATAATCAAGAATGAGAATATGATGAACTCGTAGAGAATTTCAACTGGTGGCAGAGATTCTTGAGGAGATGCAAAGGAGTCATATAATTGTACTCATTTTTTGTAATTATTTACATTTTTTATTATTGTACTAATTTTTTTATGTTGGCGAACATTAAATTGTATGCTATCTTTTTTCTAATTGTTAGGAAAATTATACTAATACTTGTACTTTTAGTTTTTGCAACATTAAATAATATACTCATTTAGGGCTTGTTTGGATTGAGGGGAATAAGGGAGAAGGGAAGTTAGGGGAACCATACACCTTGTTTGGGAATACTTAGGAGGTAAAGTTATTCACCCTAGTTCCCCTTAGTTCACCCATTAATAGTATAAAATTTGTTACCTCCCAAATTGGGGTGTAACCAAGGGGAAGGGAACTCCCTTTCCTTCCATTCTCTTCTCTCACCTAGCTTCCCTTAACTTCCCTTAACCCCATTGAAATCCAAACACGCCCTTAAAGTATTACAGCTTGTATTATTATAGAGGAGAACTGTAGTGGTGTTTGTAATTAGATACTGTTGATAATAAAGTTGATTAGTGTGGTTATATTGGAGAAAATATTATTTATTATATATTTTTTAAATAATTACTACATCCTAGACGAAAATTCCGTCTAGGATACTTATCCGAGATGCAATTTCTGTCGAGGATAATCTCAGTATCCTAGGCGAAATTTTCGTCTAGGATACTCATCATAGATGGAAATTTCGTCTAGGATATATCTTAAATGGAATTTCCATCTAGGATTATCCTAGATGGTTGTCTTTTCCGTCTAGGAGCATCCTAGACGGAATTTGTTCTGTTTAGGATGCATTTTCGTCTAGGATAGTTTTCTAAACGAAATTCCGTCTAGAATGACGCATTCTTGACGGAAATAGACTGGACCAACATCCTAGACGGAATTCCGTCTATGATGATTAATTTAGATGGAAATTTGGCTATTCTAGATGAAAAATTCCATCTAGAATGCTTTGTTTTTTTACTAGTGAAAGTTCCCTCATGAATAACTTCCAATATCTTCCAGATTTCCTATCTAATAGTACAATTAGAGACAAGTTAAATTATTCAGTAGTAAGCGAGCAAGATAAAACATTTAATAGGTTTCAAATAATAAAAAAAAGCCTTTTGGTGCTTGAGGAGTCCATTTATCTATAGGAAATTTAGTAACAACTCATGCTATATTCTTAGTGGGACTATGATACATGTGTTTGACATACTCCCAAATATCAAAATCAGTAGATAACAAAAAAAAATTCATGCATGGGTGTCGTTAAAATTTGGAGGGCAGTTGATGGCGCGTCTTTTAGAAAAGCATAAAACGATGGTAAGGCTTGATATCTCTACCCCTCACTATGATACCTAAAATATGGGTAATAAGGCTCTAATACTACTTGTTAGATTTGAGATGTAAGCCTAGGGGAAGTGAATAGGAATTATATATATTTTAGACTAACTCAGAATAAGTAGCGGAAATAAAATAAGCGAAAAACTGAAAGCAAACCGACATATAAATACTTGAAATTTTCATAGCGATTCGGATCAAAATCCTATGTCTATTCTCACTTTTCATGAAGCGTCATTTTCACTATGACCAGAGTTGACCTAAATTGCAACATTATGATTTAGTAGGCTTCAAAGACCACACCCTAGAATCTACCCAAAATCAGTCATCTAACTTAACTATTTACAATGACCAGAAAAAACCTAGCCCTAGATAGCTAACCTCTCAATTAACCTAGTTTCAGTATATCAACCCTCAATTACTTCGATTTGAGGACGTCATCAAACTCACAAGTTTAAAAATATAACCAATGCAAAATAAATAAAGAACAAAATAACAATCTTACAGCCCTTTAATAAACCATTCTCCACATCAATATAGATGAGGATTTGTGAAGAAAGAATGTAGCATTGCATAGGGCACTAAACTCCAATGAAAAGCGTACCGAGAAGAAGCTAGAACGAGGCTGAGGGGACCAGATCATCTCTCTCTCTCTCTCTCTCTCTCTCTCTCTCTCAAATCCTAAAAAAGATCTCTCTTTTTTATGCAATTGTCTCTCTTTATTCTTCTTACATAGGCCTTGATAGAATATGAAAGAGATACTTTAATCAGAGCTCTAATAGAAAGATCAAATCAATCAATGAACAATTACGATTAAATTTGAAAATCTGCTAAAATGCATCATAACCATCGATGGTAGGTCAAAATCATCGATGACATGTTGATGACCGCCGATGGTTGATTGTAGTCCATCGATTGTGCAAATTCTACTTTCTGGATTTATCTGATTGTTGACTGTAGTCCATCAATGATTCTTGATCATTGATGGTTGACTTTAGGTCATGGATGGTTAGATATCTAATTTTTATATTCTCTGATACTTTCCTTTAGTCCATTGATAATTTGTTTGATCATTCGATGGTGCCTCGTGACCATCGATGACTCAAAGGCTGAAATTAACGTTTTGTGTTGATTTTTGCATCATTCTGAACAGCAAATTGTCCGTGCATGTTTATTTCTAAAATATATCATCTCACAAATATATTAGTAGCAAACGAGACTTTGTTATTCATCAAACAAGAGATATTGCATGAACAATGTTCAAACACTTTATCAAAAAACATCATCATGTCTCTTATAAAAAATGACGAAGAGCAATAAGTTTTTAAATTTTAACAAATTTGTTACTATATTAAATAGTATCTTGATTGATTTGATTTGATTATATAAAGTCACTATTTAGGGTGATTGTTATTCCAAAATTGTAGGGATAATTTAAAAATCTCAAAATGCGAATTTTTTAACTAAAATATCTAAACGTGCAGAAAGTATCATTTCTCTCTTTTTTAAGAAAAAAATAAAAAATCTATAAATTTGGTAGTTGAAAATAAGGCATCTTAAAAATTTTGCATAAGGTTATATTTGGAAACAAATATACCAAAAATATAATGTCCCTCCTATTTGTTTTAAATTTAAAAAAATTAATTAATTAATTTAACTTAAAATAAATCGCTTAAAATCTGCATAAGATAACTTTTGCAATAAAAAAAATGATTGCGGTGAACAATATCCCAAACTGAGTTTGTTTATTTTTAAAAAGTAAATATCTTGGATATATACAAGTTAGAGGATAAGATATAGCACATGGTGTCATCGAACGGCTGAGATCCTTGTCCACGTGTCAAAATTAGACTTTTGAGAAGCAAGTTGATGTGTTATGATGAGTTGTGAAAGCTGTTGCTGATATGTCAAACTATAGTAAGGTCTTTGGGTGTTCCTGAATTTTAGGTATGATTTAAAAGTTCTTTTAATTTTTAATTTTATGATAATATATTGGTTCATGATTTAGTAAAAGACTTACATTGGCCTCAAATCTACATGGTATTTTCAGAATTTTCTTCTGTGTTTTTCACATAGTTTTATTAATACCCATGGGAAACTAATATATCCCTATACTTAGAAGGTATAAGTCAATTAAGACATTTTCATGCGAAGTGGGATAATTGTTAAAGTGGAATAAGTTTTTAATAGTGGGATATTTTAGTGGAATAAATAGGAACATTTTTGTAAAGCAACATATTTAATAAAATAACGTGAGATAGATTTTGTCATTATGAAGTATATACTTATGCATCTTGAGGATAAAAAAACTATTCTTGTATCTTAAACTTACTATTATTAATTGATAATTTTTTACAAGAATGTCATTTACTATTAAATAATTTTTGGTTAGACTATAAGATATTAACGATTATTATTATAGCATATATTGTAGCCTTTTTGTTTTTAAATTATTATTATAGTACAAGTCTAGAAAAAAGTTTTTCCCATTTCCCTTCCATTTTTTGCTCCCCGAGATCTATTTCCCCCATCTCTCAATTTTATTGTTTAATAAATTATTGATTGATACAATCTTTACCTTTAAATTAACTATATAATTATAATATTCAGTAAAAAAAAATAACAGTTATGACTAAGAGGAGACGAGATCTGATTTGATGGCATGATCTAATGATGGTGATGGCCATAGTAGCGAAGAAGTAAAAAAAGATAAAAATAAAAATAATAAAATAAATAGGAGTTCTAGTTATTTACTATCTAGTTCCAATCTAAAACTTAGCATAATTAGAGAGACTAGAACTCTCATTTTTGTATAGAAAAATAGAAAAAATAGGATACTTTTGTACAATTATCCCAATTGTAGTTTTGTTAGAGTTCTAATTGACTAACAATACTGTAAAATTTTATTCTAATTTTAATTCTAATTGACTAACCCTATAAAATTATATCCTAAAAATTATCTTAATTTTAGTTTTGAGTTCTATTTGACTAATCGCCCCTTGATGTTTGGTAGGTTTTGTACATTCTAATTTTAATTCTAATTGACTAACATATAAAATTATATCCTAAAAAAAACACATGTGGGGCCCCCTGCACTGTAGAGAGAGAGGGAGTGTGATTAATGGTGTGTCTTAGAGTGTGCCTCTACCATTTCAAATACATTGATCTAAAGGATAAATTTTTTAAAATGCCGTACAGTTTACGTGTATGTAGATAAGAAACTAGCAGTTAAAAAGGATGTCGCTTTGAATAAAATTCAAGGAAAACAAATACCCGTTTTGCCCAAATTAAAATTTTAATAACAGAACAGCAGTTCTCTCCTCGTATCCTAATAACTGATCTCAAATTCAAGCTGAGGATTAACAAGGAGAGTAATTAGTAGGGAGTCCCAGGCTTTATAAATATCAGAAGCCTAGCTACACACAGCTACCCTAAATCGTGGACGATGTTGAGTTGGCTGCTACGATGAAAACAAAGAAGCAGAAGGGAGAACCATCATCGCCAGCATCAACTCCAGTAATTGCAGGTTGCATGATCCCGGAGGAACTGATCCTCTGTGAAATCCTCCTGCGGCTTCCTTACAAATTGCTTTGCAGATTCAAGTGCGTCTGCAAGAAGTGGAACAATTTCAAGTTCCTCCCAAATTACCAACGTGTCTCAGTTGGCAAAGATGAAACGAATGTGTACACAATCACTACGTCTGGAATCACGGTTTGCAAATCGTACCCCAACTCCTTCTTCCCTAATGATGATTATCGAGCTAGGCTCATCAA
>BQKN01059693.1:0-49480 GCA_022839385.1 Asparagus kiusianus
CGGCTTTGGCCGAGCCACCCCGAGGTGGTTCGGTTTTTGCCGAGCCCCCTTAGGGTGTTTTCCGTCGTTTCGGTTCTGTATTTGATTTGTCCGGACTTTAATTTGACAGTCCGGGTCTTTATTTGGTAGTAAATCCGCCTCGGTGTTTGAGTTCAAATCCATTTTGTTGTTGGAGGACTCGTTAACTTTCCGAACCGTTGGATTGGTTCCATACGCGAACGCATTCCGTTGTTTACGTGCAATTCGTTGACCTCGTCGCCTCGTCACTCGAACGTCCGTTGATTTGTCGAATTATCATGCCGAGCTGTGCTAAGGGACCTATAGGTAATTTTATACGCCCACAGATACCCCCTCCAAAGTATTTCAGCCTCGTTCTTTTATAGAGGAGTCTGGAATACTTTGGATATGATTGCCCTCACCCTCAGTCGGTGTAATGGGACCTGGAAATGACCTTTGTTCTGTATTCCTTCAATCCTTCAGGCTATTCGGTGCTTTGTCGAATATCTGTAAGGGTTCCGGTGCTGCATTTATTGTCTGACCGTTGTCGGAATTATGAACTTGAAGTCAATTTCTGATTTTCCAATCTTTAGCTCATGCTTGTTGGTTCAACATATAACTGACCCTCGATTGTTGGCGTTGAGTCTTTATTTGCGACGCGTTGTCTGGCGTAGTGTTATTGAGTTATCCTTAAGAATATTTTTAGAAAAAAATATTCTCTAGGAACTTCTCAACAAAAATAGGGAATAGTTTATACTCATATACCTTATTGGAGTATTTCTCATGCCCGAATGAGTTGAACCGGTATGATAATTATCTGAACCGGTCCAAAAAAGGCAACAATTTGGCTCAAAAATTCTTCCGCTCCTTCCGAATGCGCGGGAGAGACCAAAATAAACAAGGGATTGAACCATCGGTCGATTTGAAGTTGTTTCGACGCTCAATTCAGCTTCAATTTGGATTCTGGTTCAATTCTGGTTCAAACTGGTTCAACCTGGTTCAAGATTGGTTCAACCTGGTTCAAACTGGTTCAGGGCTGGTTCAAGACTGGTTCAGACTGGTTCATCCTGGTCTGGTCTGGTTCAGTCTGGTTTGGTCTGGTTCAGCCTGGTTCAGCCTCTTTTGAACTCATTTGGACTGGTCTGGTCTGGTTCACCTTGGTCCGGTCTGGTTTAGGGCTGGTTCACATTATAAAAGGAGTCTTTTTTTCTTCTTTCTTTTCTTTTCTTTCTCTCCTCTAGGGCCGGCCTCCCCCTTTTGCCTCTTTTCTTGATTTTCTTTCCCTCGAGCATCTTTTCTCCCCCAAACCTTGATATTTGTCTTGGATCTAGGCTTCCTTTTGATCTTGGATTGAAAAATCTCCCCAAACTTCCATATTTAGAGTTTCTCTCAGGCCCCTCGAGCACGTGGTTCGAGCCCTTTTCAAGATCTAATATTTGTCGGATCCTCAAGCTTTTCCTCAGGTAAACCCTCCATGATTTTTGGATATTTCATGTTTAATTTAATTTATGAATTCATGAGGTTGCCTATGAGGGTTAGAATTGTGATTTGGCGCCTCGAGCTTCTCTTTCAGGGGGGTAGAATTGATAAAAAGGGGATCTTTTTTTTGGATCTGATCCCTCAATTTATTTTGCAGCTCATTATGTCGCGCGTCTCGAGAGGTCGTTCCCCTGCTACGTCGGCTGATGGCGCGCCTCCCTCTTATGCTGGTGAGCTATTTTTGGCAATATTTAGAAATTTACAAATTAGCCCCTTTTTTCTTAGAAATTTGCAAATTGGTCCTTTTACCCCATGTTGTTCTCCTTGGTGAGGCAATCGGGAAGAGCCTTGATTCTCCTTGGTGAGGATCGATGCTTTAAAGATATGTTTTGCTTGGTCAAAACCATATCTCAAAATAAAGGGGGTGATTTGAAGCTACATTGTGCTTTATAAGGCAGGGATATATTATCGATATACCCTATCTTGTGATTGCACAATGTGGCCAAATCGTCTCACCCTTTATAAGGCAATGACTCTATCTTACCCATTTGTAAGATGAGTTCAATTTCCTTTTATAATTAAGACTAACAGGTGTTTAACTGTTTTATTTCCAGTGGGATACCCTTCTGGATCATTCTCCTCTCATGCGGTATATGGGCGTCGTGGCGAGTACTATTCGACCTCCGACGACCTTTCCCCCATTCCAGTTACTCCTCAGTTCGCTTCGGGCACATCGACTGAGGTTGCTCAAGTGGTGAAGGAAGGTGGGCATCGAGCTCTTCGACAGTTGATTACCGATGCACCTTTCGTGAAGGACGCCAGTTCTATTCAGCCTCTTCGGAAGAGCGATTTCTTATTTGGCGACTCTGTCGAAGACCTGGATGCCGTGTTTCTTGAGGCCGAGCAGTGGCTTCATAAGACTGGCAGTGGCTTCATATATTTGCCGAAGATTCCTCGGCATCGTTCACTGACTGAGTTCAGGCGTCAGGCTGTGACACGGGAGATGTCGTGGCGCTTGACGGAGGAGCATGAGAGTGTCCACTGTGGCTACATCACTCATCGGGCATTTCCTGGCTCAAGCAGGAGTCATATCACCGGATTGCATCCTGGGGTATTGGGGCTGGATGCACCACCACGTAACGAGTTCCTTGCCACCGCTTCTACCTTGAGGAATCGCCTCGCTGCTCTAGGACGAGAGATGCCTGCGACGCGTCACAGGATTTATGGTTGGGTCCATTCTTTGGACAAGCTTTGGTGGACTCGCATGACGACGTACATCTTGAGCCGATGGGGTGAGGAGTTGCACGCCTGTGGTTTATATGCAGCCGTTCGTGCCACCATGTATGGCTTGCCTGTCAGCGCGAGGCATTTATGTGCTTTGTTCGAGCTTTATAATCCAGATTCGAACACTTTTCTGACCCGGCAAGGGGAGTTGGGCTTGGCTCTTCACGAGATGCACAGGATTTCTGGCTTGCCCATGGGACAGATGCTATACCAGGAGTACTTTCCCTCTAATCATGAATTGAATCAATTGAAGGATCGTATGCCCGACCGTTATGAGACTCTATGGGACCTCACTTCTATCATATTGCTTTGGCGCAGTCTGAGCCTTTAGCAAAGAGGACTAAGGTGTTCGTGAGTCTGAAGCACTTTGCAAATTATTTGTTCAAGAATCTGGAGAATAATTCTGGCGAGGCTATTTATGAGTTGGCCCCACTTACTCCCTCAGGGGTGAACAGTCTGCTGAAGAAGATTGACGCTCATTCTTATACCACTAGCAGTCCTGAGGGTGGCTTTCCTACAGGGACCAAGTTCAAATCATTCTTATGGCATGCGACCGCACCGATTCGACCGATGACACTTCTTGCTGGTTATCTCGCTATTTGGTTGAAGAAGTGTGTGGTTCCATATCAGTCTGGCGACGCCATGCCCTTGGAAGTGCTCTATCCAGCAGTTCAGCTCGCTTATAAGAAAGAACTTTCACTTCTTCTGGTGATGGTGGCCAACATCCATCGAGGACTTTGACAGCTTTCTGGTGCCTTTACACGGAAGGAAAGTGATTTACCTGGTCAGATTCCTACCATTAAGACGGAGCTCCCGTACACTTATTTGATGGCCTGGTTCGTCCTTCACCGTTCGGATATGATGTCGGTACCGAATGCCACAGACCACTCTGTTCCCCTACTACAGTTGCTTGAGAATGGCAAGTGGGAGGGGTGCGGATTTTCTGACGTTAGACAGCAACTGCAGGTCCACAAGTGCTAGACATTTTCCACTTGCTTTCCGCAGTTCTCCGACCGATATGGCGATTATTTGATAGATGAGGAGAGGCCGAGAGAGTATCGAACTCACTTGGACATCGGCTGCTTTAACTGGCTAGTGAACATTAGGCCAGGTTATCTGACTTTTCGGGTGAGGGATCTGTGTTTCATAGAGCCATATCTACCCTGCCGATTCGCTCGCTAGTTTGGCTATGATCAGCTTTACGTCGGGAATCCTCGTCAGCAGCTTCGGGCCCACGGCGGTTTGGTGGATGGTCTCCGTGCTTGGTTGTGGACCGTGACTGGCTGTACTGGTGCCAAGTTCAGTCTCCCGAGTGCTGATCGGCAGTTGAACCTCACTTTCTTGAGCTGTAAGTGGTTGTTAGCAGCCAATAAGATTATCCCCGTGAAGCCGATTGCAGAACTAGAGGCCGAGGAAGCTTCTCAGGTTGATTCCCGTAGGATTTGGGAAAACGCTCGGTCACAGAGAACACGGAACAAGACTCGTCGGATTGATGAAGAGGGAAAGAGGACTTTCCATTCTGCGGACGAGGCTTCAGGCGGAGATCCTGAAGATTACGAGGATTTTTCCGAACGAGGTTAACCATTCATCTTTTTCTTCTGCTTTCCAGAATTATTTAAGCTAACAATGGTTTGATGTTTCAGGGACCATTGGTGACCAGAAAGAAGAGTTCCGTCCTCCTCCCCGAGCGAGACCTTCGATTATTGTCCCTGCTGCTAGGCGGAAGAGATTAGCCCGCAAGCCGCTGCAGCTTCCCAAGCCTCTGATATGGACTTGGCTGGTGATGATCCTGCTAGTGACGGAGGTAACATCTACCCTGTAAACCATCCTCTTGATTATTCTGAACATTGACTCATGCTTTTCCATCTCTATATAGGAGAGCGTATAGAGAGCGAGATGAGTCCCGATCCCGTTCCTGTATCTCCTGGTGAGCCTGACCCACTGCCCCATGTAGAGAGGCCTACAGGAGTTGCTGACATTAGGGAGGATATCAATGTAGGGCCTGATCCCGCGGATCCAGGTACATCTACTATTGACAATGTATCTAAAGGAATTTGCGCATCCTCTAATCGTCTCTGTACTTCCTGCTCCTTCAGATAACTTGCAGGAGGCGAACAAGGATTTTGGAAATAAAGAGGCTAATGCACCCATGAAAGGTAACTCATTTCTATTGGTTGTAGTCTCTTCATTCTTCTTTGATACTTATATTCTCTTGTGCCAGACTTCTCGATTGATGATTTTGACGAGGAAGGCCTGTTTGCGGACACTCCTATGCTGCACTTCATGTATAGCTCCCCTCAGATTGATGACCAGCTACCTGGAGATATGTTTCCTGAGTCCACATTCGCTAAAGATCCCGAGAACGGTTCCTTTGAAGGTATGTGCCTCCTTCTAAGTTGATTATAGGACTAGCCAATTTTGACTAATGCAGCTATAATGTAATGCCTCTGCGAATTCTGTTTTGAATTTGACAGGAGCTTTTGTTGAGAATGACCCTGTTGAGCCGGCTGTGAGACCAACTACACCAGTTGATACATCTGCAGCCGTTACATCTCCACTACCCCCAGTGACTCAAAAGGGTATGAATTAAGCAACTGAGAATGTTGTTTATTCTTCCTCAAGGTCTTTTTCTGACGGATTTCCTCTTCTTTGTGTAGGGCCTTCTTCTCGGCTCCATGCTCTTGTGAAAGAGTTGCTATCAGACGACGATCCTGAGAAGATTGTTCTCTGCATAGAACTTCGCTCCTTCTTCTCCTTCATGAATGCTATGATTGGCAAGCTCTTCCATGGTGGACTCCTTCTTCGCCAATTCAAGCCTTTCCTTGATTCCAAAGTCAATTTGATAAGGGGAGCAGGATATCCAGATTTGGCACAGGCTATAGTTGACGACCTCGATTGCCTAGAGCATGAGCTTCAGATGTTTTGTGAGCTCCGAGATGCAGGCGCTTCCTCATTTATTGCTGCTGAGCTGGATACCCGCTTACAGTCACTGCGCGAGACTCAGATTCTTGCTGAGCTTGAGATTCAGATGCAGCGAGACCGAGTAGATCGAGTTGAGACCGGCCTTGCTACTAGATTATCTTCACTTGCCGAGCTCGACTTTTCCATTACCTCTTGTGAGACCAAGATAGACCGGCTCAGAAGAGAACTTCGCGAAGAAGAAGAGCTTTGGGTATTCTTCAGATGACGAAAGCACAGGATCAGCAAACTTGCACGGCTTTGTCTGATGAGTTGCAGTCCTTGAAGCAGAAGCTAGTCGAGACAGAGGAGACTGCTGCGAAGACTTCGACCGCCACCGAGGAGTCCATTAGAGCTGAACTTAGGCAAGCTTATGATGAGAAGCTGTCTAAGATCAGTCAGCAGATTTTTGGTCATAGTTTTGATGTATGATTTTGTTTGCTGAGTACTTTGACCTTTGATTCCTTTAGTGAAACTGGTTTTTATTTTTATCTTTATTATGATTCGTCATTCCGTTTGAAATGATTGACCATAATACTCATAGGATTTTTGGCAAACCCTCAGCCATCAACGGGTTTGATGAGCCTTTACCGACTACCGTTTGAGTCGGGCTAGCATGCGAATTGTTTAAATCCGTTCGCATGTAACGTTGCGCTCAGAGATTGAATTCTCTGAGACTTCGTGCTATGATGTCGAATACATAGACTTAGCCATTGTTACGGGAATAGGCTACCCGGCGACATGTGTTAGGTGTTGTCTTTAGGATTTTTGGCTAACCCCCAGCCTTCAACGGATTTGATTAGCCTTTACCGACTACCGTTTGAGTCGGGCTAGCATGCGGATTGTCTAAATCCGTTCCGCACATGACGTTGAGCTAAAAGAGTTAACTCTTTTAGTGCTACGACATTGAATACGTAGACTTCGTCTTTCTCCTGTGAAAAGACTAAACAACAACGTGTATGAGACGTTGACTTAGGATTTTTAGCAAATCCTCAGCCTTTAACGGATTTGATGTGCTCTTACCGACTACCGTTTGAGTCGGGCTTACATGCGGATTGTTTTAATCCGTTCCGCATGTGACGTTGCGCTAAAGGAATGAACTCCCTTAGACTTCGTGCTACAACTTCGAATATGTAGACTTTACCATTGTTATGGGAATAGGCTACCCAGCAACGTGTATTAGACGTTGGCTTATCCCTACTTAGGCTTTGGGATAAAGGTCCCTAGAGTCAGGCTCTGGTATCCTTTTCTACGGATAAAGATCAAACCAGCGACGCGTGTTAGGCATCGACATATCCTTTCTTAGGATTCAGGATAAAATTCCTCATGCGTGTGAGGCATGGATTTCAGTGTTATTAATAACAACCTACCACAATGTTGAATATGCGAACGGGTGTTCTTTTTAACGGTTAAGAACTGGTCACCAGCGCGTGTTAGGCGCAGACTTATCCTTACTTAGGTTTCAGGATAAAATACCCCAGAATCAAACTCTAGTGTCTTCTTCTTCGGAGAAAGACTAAACCGGCAGCGCGTGTTAGGCACAGACTTATCCCTGCTTAGGTTTCGGGATAAAATACCTAGGATGAATCCTAAATTGATAAATTTTGGAAAAAGGATCGATGTGGGAAGGAAGAATTTTATATTCTATTCCCCAAACAAGGAAGGAAGAATTTTATATTCTATTCCTTGATTCTGGAAAGGAAGAATTTTATATTCTATTTCCAGTACAAGAAAGAAACTAGAAGTGGGATCTCCACTCCGAGAATCTGGAAGACCTAGATAAACTTACCTTTTATAGGATTGGTTATCTGATCGGAAGATGAGTCCTTCGTTTATCAAAGTGAAATTTCAACTTTAGTTATGACCATGAGAAGGTTTAACCAAAGAGAAAAGAAAGGGAGTTCTTTCGTTTATCGAAAGGGGACTCCGAACTGAAAGTGGGCCTCTTGTTCATGGAAAGAGTCAAGAGGCCCAGAAGAACATTTTTTTGTGGACTCACTATCAATTGGACTTGATCAGTGAGGGATTTTGGTGGTGAAAATTAATTTGGGTTATCCTCTAGAATATTAAGTGTAATATTCTTCAAGGAACTTCCCGATAAATAAGTTATTCTGAATGTACTAGGGATAGTACTTTTTCAGGAACTTCCCATTTATTAGCATTAATTGCCTGACGCCCTCTAAAGAAATTAGGCGGTAAGCGCCGTTTGAATAGACTGTGTCTATTACAAACGGTCCTTCCCACTTGGGTTCGAATTTACCTTTCTTCTTGGAGTTGAGGATTATTGGTCGGCGAGCAGCGAGGACCAGATCTCTTTCCTTAAAGCTTCTTTGGAGGACTCTTTTGTCAAAAGCCCTAGATATCCTGGCTTGGTAGAACTCGATGTGTTGTTGAGCTTCCAATCGCCTTTCATCCAACCTCTCGAGTTCTTCGAGACGTTTTTGATGCTGCTCTTCGGTCGTCATCTCCGTTGCGAGAGCGATCCGAAGGGAGGGAATTTGAATCTCCAACGGTAGCACTGCTTCACATCCGTACACCAACGAATACGGGGTGGCTCCCGTAGGTGTACGTATGGCGGTGCGATAAGCCCAAAGCGCTTCGCCGAGTTTATCGTCCCAATCTCGCTTATTGGTTTTCACGAGTTTTGACAGGATCTTGATGATCGTCTTGTTGAAAGCCTCAGCTAATCCATTAGCGGCGGGATAATAAGCCGTTGACGAAACATCTTGAATCTTGAATTTGTCGCAGAATCTGACAAAAGCGTTGCTTATGAACTACGGACCGTTGTCATGAATGATCCGTCTCGGCACGCCGTGTCGGTATATGACATGATGCTTGATGAAGTTGATGACGTTATTCGTCTTCACTTCTTTAAGCGGAATTGCTTCAGCCCACTTTGAAAAGTAGTCGGTGATAGCGAGAATAAACCGATCGCCTTTGACTGAAGGGGGAAAAATAGGGCCGACAATGTCCATACCCCATGTCTCGAATGGCCAGGATGTGGTTGACGTGTGTAACTGCTCCGGTGGTTGGTGCATATAATTCGCATGCACTTGACAGGCGTGACATTCTCGGGCGTACTCGATCGCATCACGTACCATTGTTGGCCAGAAATATCTCATTCTTCTGATTCGATCATAAAGTTTGGGACCGGGCTGATGTGCGCCACATTCTCCTTCGTGTGCTTCCTTAAGAACTTCTTTTGCTTCTTCGTTCGAAAGGCATCGGAGAAGCAAATCATCATACCCCCGGCGATATAACGTACGGGTCTTGGTATTGTAAATGAACCGTGGTGCTCTTCGGCGAATAGATTCTCTTTCTTTTACATCCTCCGGTAAAATGCCATATTGGACGTAGTCAATGATGGGAAAGCGCCAATCTCGGGACTCAGACCCGATTTGGGTTGAGTTCACCTCTTTGGCGTTTACGTTTCTATCATCCTCCTCTTCGATATCCATATCGTATATGGGTATACAGAGTTGGTGTGATCTTACTGTGACTAGCAGTTCAGCTTTGGGCGGTTGCGCGAGTGATACTGCTAGTGCTGCCAGTGCATCCGCATAAGCGTTCTGGAGACGAGGGATGTATTCAATATAAAATTCTTCAAAAGAATCCGCTATTCTGACGGTCTCCTGGTGGTATGGAATCAGATCTGGGTTCCTGACTTCATACTCTCCACGAACTTGGTTGACTATCAATTGAGAATCCCCAAAAGCTTCGAGATATTCGACCCCCAGCTCCTTGGCGAAACTGAGTCCAATGAGGAGCGCGTTGTACTCTGCTATGTTATTGGAACATGGATTGGTCAGTGAATAAGCTCGAGGCATAACATGCTTCCCCGGGGAAACTAAGACGACTCCAACTCCGGAGGAGACCTTAGGACATCCAGGGGTTACTGCTTTATTGACTGCTCTCGAAGCACCATCAAAGTATAACTGCCATACTTGTTGATGTGATGTGGTATTAACCTCGTGGGTTTCATCCGGCAAGTCATCATATATTTCAACCGTATCTGTTGTCGGGCTTGCCGCCAAAAGATCACAAATTGCTTGTCCTTTGACTGACTTCTGCTGTTTGAAGTGCAAATCATACTGGGACAAGAGAAGAGCCCACTTCGCTAATCGCCAATTCATCGAACCCGGTTGAGTCATGAATACCCATACCAGATTAACATTAGCAATAACGTAAATCGTCTGTCCAACCAAGTAATGTCGCATCTTTTGCACTGCGAATACCAATGCGAGACATTCTTTCTCGATCATCGGATATCGAGACTCGGCGCCTATCAAGGTCCGACTTAGGTAATAAACTGCCTGTTCGTGACCATTATCATCGTCTTGTGCTAATAAAGCACTTATCGAATGGTTCATCGCCTTGATGTAAATCAAGAACGGTTTACCTGATTTTGGTGCAACAAGAACAGGGGGATTCATCAGATATGTCTTGATATCTTCAAATGCTTTTTGGCAGGCGTCGTCCCAAACAAACGACACACCTTTCTTGTTTAGTTTAGAGAACGGCTGGCACTTCCCGGAAAGATTTGAAATGAACCTCCGGATGTAAGCTAAACGCCCTTGCAATCCTCTGAGTTCTCTTAGATTTCTCGGGGGCTGCAATTCATTTATCGCCTTCACCTTATCAGGGTCGATGTGTATACCTTTAGTGGTGACGACGAATCCAAGGAATTTTCCACTGGACATTCCGAGGAAGGATTTTGTGGGATTCATTTTCAATTGATGACTCCGCGTGAGATCAAACATTGTTTTCAAGTCTTTGATGTGATCTTCTTTGTTGCGGCTTTTTACCACCAAATCATCAACGTAGCATTCAACCGTTTTCCTGAGGTGCTTCTGGAAAATCTTAGTCATCGCTCGTTGGTATGTGGCGCCTGCGTTCTTCAGACCGAAAGGCATCACCGTGTAGCAGAAGACACTGAGGGGCGTTCTGAATGCTGTATGTTTCTCGTCATCCGGGTGCATCTTGATCTGATTATACCCCGAAAAGCCGTCCATGAAGGACATTCTCTCGAATCCGCACGTATTATCGATGATGACGTCCGTGATTGGGAGAGGAAAGTCGTCTTTCGGACATGCTGCATTCAGGTCCCTGAAGTCAATGCATATCCTGATCTTGCCATTCTTCTTCATGACTGGGACAATGTTGGCCAGCTAGTCTGGATACTGCTCCTCCCGGATAAACCCTGAGTCGATCAACTTCTTAACCTCTGCCTTGATGGCTTCCATAATTTACGGACGAAACCATCTTTGCTGTTGTTTGACAGGTTTGGCATCCGACTTGATGTCGAGGCGGTGCATCGCCACATTAGGGTCGAGCCCTGGCATGTCTTCGTAATTCCAGGCGAAGACGTCGATATATTCCCTGATAAGGGCAATTAATTCCTCCTTCTCATCTGGGGGAAGACTACCGCTGATGAATATGGGCTTTGGATTGGCCTCATCGCCCATATTAATTTGGACTACTTCGTCTTCGGTGGGTGGCTCCCTCTGTTCAAACCTATCTCCATACTGCAGGTTTAGGTGATGAACCCATGGGTCCCCCTACGTTGGCATTTGATCGTCATCCTCCAACGTAGATGGATCAGCTGTAGTCATGTTCGACATTAAGGTCTTGAACATTTCTCCCAAACTTGTGTCGGAGTCCCATCCTGAGGAATCTGCCGAGTACCCATCCTTGGCTTTGTTAGCAAGTTGATCGATGATTTGCCAACCACATTCATCATCAGACAAGGAAACGTAGCCTAAGCCTCTCTTGTGACGGAAATAGTCATCTGGTTTCCCTTTTGGTACATATGCCGCTTTGACTGGGATACGAGAACCTCGATCGAAGTACAAACCTTCTCCGAGCGTGAAGTCGTACCCTTGTTTTTCCATGAGCGTGCGCGCTTCCGGACTATACTTAGATAAGTGCAGACCAGATTTGTCATCATCTTCATCTTCTCTTAGGAAATGATCTGGCAACGGAAAATTCTCTCCTTTACCATAAATCGCTTCTTTTTGTCCCCCTCTTTTGGCAGGAACAATCTGGGTTGTTCCGAAAGAATGCTGGAGGCGTTTCTTCGTTACATAAGATGATCGGAGCGGCATACACAAATCATGATTATCGTCTAATCCCTTTATCGCATCATCAAGAGACAAAGAGTACTCTAAATCATGATTTATTTTAATATCGGCAAGTTGCCATTTACAACCGCCATCTGACGATTGTTCATCGTCAAGGTTGATTACAAAGGGTACAATGTTATTTAAAACAAAACCGCCATTGTAATCAAATCCGGCCTCGGAATCAGCTTCTTCTCCGCTGTCCGTGCCTTGGATCGATGGTTCCATATCGGATTCATTACCATAAAGGAGAGAATCTGTGAAGTAATTCTCATACCCTTTGAATGGTTGCTTATCCGTGACCACCGTCCTAACCCTTCCATCAGTGTCGACATATTTCAGACACTGATGTAAGGTGGAGGGAACTATAACATTACTATGGATCCAAGGCCGACCCAGTAGTAAGTTATAGGATGTCTCAGCATCAATCATGTAGCACGTGACCTCCGTCTTCAGATCGCCCATTTGGCACTTTATTCGGATCTTCCCCAAAGGCCTTGACCCGCTGGTGTTGAATCCGTAAATGACCGTGCCTGTAGATGCCAACTTGCTGACTGGAATGCCAAGGCTATGCATTAGGCGAAGCGGCATAATACTCACAGCGGAACCCGGATCCACTTGGATTCGGTTGACTTCACTGGAGCCAATGTACCCGATGAAGTACAGGGGCCGATCATGGTTTGAATTCTTCGTCTGCATGTCCTCTTTGGTGAAGGTGATGCAGGGAATGTTCTTAGCTACCACATTGCACTGTTGAGCTAAAAGTTCCAATTCTTCAGGCGTCGGCTTGATCCGAGTGAGGAATGCTTCTGAATCAGCCAAGGCCTCCTGTAAGGCTTCTCTAGTTTCCTTAGATAGCCGCAGCAACTCATATAGCGTTATCCGCGCTGGAATATTGGCTAGCTGAGCCATAATGTCGAAGGCGTGCGGAGTCTTTGAACTTTTCGGTTTATCTTTTCCAATCGGACGACTGAAACGAGACTGCTTCGGATTTGGAACCTCCTCGGGCCTCTTCTCTTTTTGTTTATCTGCCGGCTGTCGTCGAACCTCCTCAACCGGTTTAGGGACCGTAATCACCCCCAGCTCTGTGAGAGTCTTGGCTGGTCCCCGTTTTATCACCCCCTGCTCAGCTAATTGATCGCCAGGAGATGGATATTTGAAGTGATATTCGTTTCCACTCCGGGTCGCAAAGACCTCCTGTTCTTCGTCGGAAAGTGGGAAAGCGGGGATTCTTTCGTCATCTTCTCCTGGGATAGCAGAGACTCCATAACAAGATTTCCCTTTCCCTTTGGACTTATTCTTGGATGACGATCCGGCCCATTGTTCATCTTCAATCAGGTCGGGATGCACCCAGAGAATTTCACCGTTTGGGGCGGTGTGCGGCACAAGTCCCTTTTGGCGTTGTCCGTGCGGGTCGTCATTCACCGTCTTCATCCCGACTTTGGTGATGCGCTTTGGCTCGAACCAAGCTGTAGGCACTGATCCAAAACTGATTGACACCGCGTTTGCTCCCACATTCTTGGCTAGTTTTGGGGTTATGACCCCTACGTCGATCAATGCCTGGATCTTGTCCTTGAGGTGGTAGCAAGACTTCGTTGGGTGGTGGACCGCTCTGTGGTACGCGCAGTACTTCGGGTCCGTCACCTTAGTGGCTCCTTCGTGATCTACGATCGCCGGTAGCTGGATTTTGTTGTTCTCCAACAGGTACTTGAAGATGCCGGGAACTTCATCATCCTTGAAGGAGTAGAATTTGGGAAACCTCGGCTCCGAAGACTTTTACTTCTGAGGCCGTTGCTGCCAATGTGGCTACAATTGTTGTCGCGCTCGTTGCTGCTGTTGTTGCTGTTGCTGAGGTTGCAATTGAAACGTTTGGTTAGCATCAACGGCATTAGCATGAGCTTTACCTTTCCCTTTTTGGTTGAAGTTCTGTTTCGGAGGATTTGTTGCCGGTTGGCCTCTCTCCGCCTTCTTTCTCCTGAGGAATCGCTCAGCTTGCTCTCCTCGAACCTTCAAATCCTTCCAGGTCTTGGATGGTGCTGTACCCATTGCTTCCAACACATCCAGCGAAAGGTTGTTGTGGCAGGTCTGGAGGATGAATTCCTCAGTGATCGGGTCCCGGCAATTCATCGCCTTGTTCCGGAACCTTTTGACGAAGGTGTCGACTAACTCCCCGTCTTTCTGCTTCTCATCGAGTAACGATCCGATAGAGATCTCAGTGTCGTCGTCGAAGAAATTCGTAAGGAATTTAGTCTCCATGTCGTCCCAGCTGTTTATGCTTCCTGGCTTGAGGCGACGATACCAATCGAAGGCGGCTCCGCGAAGAGTGCCAACGAATGACCGCACCATCAGAGGCTCATTACCAGAGATGACTCCTAAGTGCGATTTGAAGTAAATCAAATGCTGAGTAGGTGAACCCATCCCATTAAACAGCGTGAAGTTAATTAGACTGAACTTCGCCGGATATGGGATTGATTCCCACTCTCTTGGGTATGGACAAGGAATGCCTGTCTTTTTCGTCTCCTGAGCGGAAATCAATGTATTGATTTTGCTCTCGAGATTTTTAATTTTCAGGCTTTCACCCGTGTCTTCGCTAGCATTCTCGTTACCACCCCCTGGATTGATGGGAGGGTTATTGGCATTACGAGTTTCATTTGTGTCCTCATCTTCCAGGTTGTTCTGGTTATGACGACTTGGTTCGCCTTGTTGGTTCCTCAAGGCTTGGATCTGTTGATCATGCATCTCTCTCATGTTCTGCATGGCCATTTGCATTTCAAACCTAAAGCTTTCTTGTTGTTTGGCCATGGCTTCTTCAAGCATCTTGGCCACTTGCTCCGTGCTTATCATGAACGACTCGCGGGGCTGTCCTTCACTGGACACGGTATTGTCAGATGCAACTGCTGAGCCGGCATCTGATTCTTCATCTCCCGAGGGTACTCTTGTTCGAACCCTACCATACGTTGCACGAATGATAGCTCCGGACTAAAGACGAGTTACACGTCGGGGTATTTCTGGAATCGCCTCGGGGTTACCCTGAGCCGATGTTCCTCTGTTGGTCATGTTGGCGGTGACTCTTGAATGTTCACCGTCTTCGACCATCGTTCTTCTTCGTTGGAGATGCCTATGCCTTGGTTTTGGCGTTTCGGTACTAAGTCTTTCGAAGACCGAAACTCTCTCGGGGACTGCCTTGACATAGTTGCACTCAGACAGTACCGCCCGAATGAGCTTTGAACAAGGACACTGAGTTTCGAGCCTTCGAGGGCTTCTCTTCCTAGTTTTCCTCGTGCTTCCGTCACAATAGTACAACTCGTCAGCTTGACGATCAGAGTAACCTATTGTGTGTTGACACGACTTCTCAGGTATAACGTCCTCGTCATCAGATGAGAAAGTTTCCTTCTGAGGACGATTTGCCTTCTTTGGGCTTTCAATAGTCACGCGCCTCGAGACGCGCCTTTGTGGGCGTGAATCTTCAGCGGGTGCCTGCACTTCAATGCGCAAAGTTGTGCGCTTGGGTGCCACGGTTTTCTCCAAATGTTGAGGGTTGCGGCGACCCCCAGCATGTTGAATTGTTTGGGACTTCTTCATTGGCCCCAAGCGTTCCTGGACTGGAGCTTTGCCTCGTTCCTTGGGAAGTGGACCGAGGCGCTCCAAAACTGATTTCCTCTTCTGGGATGGTCCTGTGGGATCTCCCAGAACAGTTGCGGAAATCACCAGCGATTTGGGTTGATTCGCCAGAGGTTGACTCTTTGGAGGCTGCGGTTGTTTCTCCTTGGTCTGAACCGTCGCTTCAGACTTCGGCCTCCAAACCCTACGAGTTGATGGCGGCTTTTTGACCACCTCCTTCTGTAGCTTCCGACGGGCTTCTTCAGCTTTGGCCCGTGCTTGCGCCGATAATGCGCGGCGTTTGCGGATACGCTCCTCCAGCGTCGAACGGTTCCGTTTGACACGGACCCACTCCATGGTTGATGGCTTGGAGGAACCGCCCTTCATTTGTTGTTGAGGCTGTTTGCCTCGTTTGCTCTTCAGATCCGCATGGTAGCGGACCCCGTCAACAGATTCCATGGCCTTTGCGAATTGCTTCGCGAGGCGTTGACGCTGCCTCTGGCGAGCTCTCTTAGAGAGAGTCACCACGCCTTCAATGGCGGATTTGACCTGCTTGGAGGCCGGTGGGGCTTCACCCGACGCAACTTCGTCGTCGATCGGGGTGAGGTTGTCGTTGGTGGCTTCAACTTCTTCGCACCAACGGACTTTTCTTCTGGAGGAGAACTTCTGGGATTTCTTGGACTTACGGGGGGAGGTAGATCCAGACGAGGACACGTACTCCTCGTACTTCTGCTGGTCGAACTCATACTCGACCTCCTCCATGACCGGGATCGAGATCCGCGGCTGCGACGCTACGATCTCGGCAGCGAGATCGGTGGCTCCCACTGTGGTCGCTAGATTGTTCACGGGAAAAACTAATGCTTTCTTCATTGACGATTCCATTGCACTCTTAAAGAACAACTTTTTGCGTTACAGAAAGATCCGATCTTTTTATAAGATCCGGTTACAATGAAAATCAAACAAAAAAGAAAAAATTACAACTTTTCTCTTGTTTACCGAACAAATCACGAGCTCCTGTTATCCGGTCACTCGCTTACGTGGGTTGTTTGCCTGCACCGGGGTTATTTGCCGTGGACTACCGGGTGATCTTGATCCGAACAGATCTACGCAATATTACGGGTATTATTTCACCAAGGAAATAATAGCCGGAGGGATTGTTTCACCAAGGAAACAACCGCTCAAATCTCGGGATCAAAGACCAAGCTTTGATCCGGAGTGTAGCAACGTAGATCTGAGATCTCGATCCTCTCGAACTCCTGCCTTTTGTGATGCGGGTGCTCACCAAGAATCAGATCCGAATGTCCAAGTCTTCAAGCCTTCAAAAACTCAAGCACGAGGTCTCAATCCGGCAGAGTTTCGGCTCTCCAAAAGTTCTTTCAAAAAGTCCTCTCACCTGGCCTATTTATAGGCAACCAGATCTGTGCATTTGGCACAGATCTGGTCGGCCACCTCAGGGTGGCTCGGCACTAGGCCGAGCCACCCCGAGGTGGTTCGGTTTTTGCCGAGCCCCCTTGGGGTGTTTTCCGTCGTTTCGGTTCTGTATTTGATTTGTTCGGACTTTAATTTGACAGTCCGGGTCTTCATTTGGCAGTAAATCCGCCTCGGTGTTTGAGTTCAAATCCATTTTGTTGTTGGAGGACTCGTTGACTTTTCGAACCGTTGGATTGGTTCCATACGTGAACGCATTCCGTTGTTTACGTGCAATTCGTTGACCTCGTCGCCTCGTCACTCGAACGTCCGTTGATTTGTCGAATTATCATGCCGAGCTGTGCTAAGGGACCTATAGGCAATTTTATACGCCCACACTATCCTTGCAGACGGACTTCCTTGCAGGCGAGTTTCAGCCTTTACAGGCGAGCTTCAGCCTTTAAGCGAGCTACTGAGCATGCTTCGAAGAATAGGCCATAACTTTCAAACCGTAAGTCAAAATTGGATGAATTACATATGAAAATCAATTATCTCGATGAGACAAAGCCGACCAAACCAACTAATAGGGTTTGGATTGCTTCTGTCCATTTTGCCAAATTCCTTCCGGTTTGAGAGATATCAGCGTTTCCCCCTTTTTGCTATTTCGGGCGAGGTTTTAGCAGTTTTGTTCTGAACTTCTCTGATAAGGTTAAAGGCAATTTTTATTACCTACAAAACCCCCTCCAAAGTTTTTAGACCTGAATCAGGCCACATGGGGTCTAGAACACTTTGGATATGAAGACTTGTAAAGTGATCCCTGCTCAGATGGAGTGAGGACCCCTCCAACGAGCTCGGTGAAGTTGACCTCTTTACTCGCAGTTGATGATCGCCATCTAGGATTTTGAGCAAACCCTCAGCTATCAACATACTTGATTTGTCTTTACCAGCTACCGTTTGAGTTGGACTAGCCATGCTCTTGCCCTTAGCATAGTAAGTTGTCGAGGAGTTTCTCTTAGGCTCAATGCTAAAATTTCTCCTCTATCCTTAGCCTTTCGAGGCGTTTGGATTAAGAGTGTAAAGAGCAGTTTAACCTCGTATACCAGTCGGAGGGTAGGAGCAATTTAGTCTCATGTACCAGTTGGAGGAAAGGAGCAGTTTCACCTCGTGCACCGATTGGAGGAAAGGAGCAGTTTCACCTCGTGCACCGGTTGGAGGAAAGGAGAAATTTCACCTCGCGCACCGGTTGGAGGGAAGGAGCAGTTTATACTCGTATACTTATTGGAGTAAATGAAGCAGTTTTAGACTCTTGTACTAGTGGGAGTATAAAGGGGTAGTTTAACCTCGTGCACCGGTTGGAGGAAAGGGAACAGTTTAGCCTCGTGTACCGGTTGGAGGATAAGGGGACAGTTTAGACTCTTGCACCAGTGGGAGTATAAGGGGGCAGTTTAACCTCGTGCACTAGTTGGAGGAAAGGGAATAGTTTAGCCTCGTGCACCGGTTGGAGGATAAGGGGGTGGTTTAGACTCTTGCACCAGTGGGAGTATAAAGGGGAAGTTTAACCTTGTGCACTGGTTGGAGGAAAGGGAACAGTTTAGCCTCGTGCACCTGTTGGAGGATAAGGGGGTGGTTTAGACTCTTGCACTAGTGGGAGTATAAAGGGACAGTTTATCCTCGTGCACCGGTTGGAGGAAAGGGAACGGTTTAGTCTCGTGCCTTGGTTGGAGGATAAGGGGACAGTTTAGACTCTGGTACTAGTGGGAGTATAAGGGGGCAGTTTAACCTCATGCACCAGTTGGAAAAAGGGAACAGTTTAGCCTCGTGCACCGGTTGGAAGATAAGGGGGCGGTTTAGACTCTTGCACTAGTGGGAGTATAAGGGGGCAGTTTAACCTCGTGCACCGGTTGGAGGAAAGGGAACAGTTTAGCCTCGTGCACCGATTGGAGGATAAGGGGGTGGTTTAGACTATTGCACTAGTGGGAGTATGTTTGGTGGAAATTTTGTAATAAGAAAAATAATGAAAGAATTGTATTTGATTTTATTCTCTCTAACTGCTTAGAAAAAGAATGTTTACAACTTTCTCAACTCTCGATTACAATATGAATTCCGGAGTACAAAAGAGAAGAGAATTGATCTTAATCCTCTCCTTTGTTTAAAACTGGGTTCTTCACGGTGGCGATGAGATGCCTCCCTCGAATGCTCGCGTCGAGTTTGCTTCTCGTTGACGATCCGACGTCTTGATTCACTGGAACGATATCTCCTCCTCACGATTTGACGTTGTGGAGGACTTGCGTGGCAAGTTTTGAGAACTCTGAATGAGTTTGTTTGCTCTTAACCGTAATTGGTTAGACAAGTCAAGGATCTCTTCTTTTCTGTTAAAGAGAAGGATCCCCAAAGCCCCTTGACCGGATCTCCCTTCGTGGCTGAGAAAAATCCCCTCCTTAACTCTGTTGAGTTTGTTGATATTTATAGGGGGATTAGGGGTGCTGCCCCCTTAATTCGCTCCTAAGTGGGGCTAATGGATGTAACCGCCCCCTTAAATCACTCCTGAGTGGAGTTGTGATCCCCTCAGATCGTGGGAAACGGTTTTGAAACCGTTCAGCTCGTGTTTGAACAAGTCAAACGCAAATCTCACGTTCTGGCATGAATTCTGCGTTCAAACGCAGTGTCTGGAGGCTTGAACGCAGCATCTGGAAGCTCGGACGCAGCATCTTGTTGGAAGCTGCGTTTGGCAGCTTGGAAGCTGCGTTTGGCAGCGGTTGTGAGCTGCGTCTGACGGCGATTAGAGCTGCGTCTGGCGGCAGTTGGAGTTGCGTCTGGCAACGAGTGAAGCTGCGTTTGGCAGCGGTATAGAGCTGCGTTTGGGCAGCGATGGAGCTGCGTTGGGCAACGTTAGGGCTGCGTTGGACAGCGGTGAAGAGCTGCGTTTGCAGCGTTTGGAGCTGCGTTCGTGGCTATGAACACGGTACATCTTGATACTGGTACGCGGGGAGGACTTCCACGTCTTGGTTTGAAGAGACCGTTGATTTGTAGTCTCTTTCTGTCGAAGCGTTGCAAAGATCGTCATTTTGTAATCTTTGCTTTAGCTCTTTGATATGTGAGAGTCGTCAGATTGTAACTCCCGATGTTGATTGTGAAGACTGTTGATTAGAGCTTTCATTAGTCGTCGTGAAGGTCGTCAGATTGTAACCTTCAGCGATCTACGTGAAAGTCTTCAAATTGTAGCCTTCTGGAAGTCGTCAAATTGTAACTTCCATCATCGGTGTTTGATGGGGAATCAGCTATCTATTGTGATTTTTAGACAGCCTACAGAGTATAAGGAGGCAGTTTAACCTCGTGCACCGGTTGGAGAAAAGAGAACAGTTTAGCCTCTTGCACTGGTTGGAGGATAAGGGGGCGGTTTAAACTCTTACACTAGTAAGAGTATATGGGGGCAGTTTAACCTCGTGCACCAGTTAGAGGAAAGGGAACAGTTTAGCCTCGTGCACCGGTTGGAGGATAAGGGGGGGTTTAGACTCTTGCACCAGTGGGAGTATAAGAGGGTAGTTTAACCTCGTGCACCGGTTGGAGGAAAGGGAATAGTTTAGTCTCATGCACCGATTGGAGGATAAGGGGGCGGTTTGAACTCTTGCACTAGTAGGAGTATAAGGGGGCAGTTTAACCTCGTACACCGGTTGGAGGAAAGGGAACAGTTTAGCCTCGTGCACCGGTTGGAGGATAAGGGGGCGATTTAGACTCTTGTACCAGTGGGAGTATAAGGGGGCAGTTTAACCTCATGCACCGGTTGGAGGAAAGGGAACAGTTTAGCCTCGTGCACCGATTAGAGGATAAGGGGGCAGTTTAGACTCTCGCACTAGTAGGAGTATAAGGGAGTAGTTTAACCTCTTGCACCGGTTGGTGGAAATGGAACAGTTTAGCCTCGTGCACTGGTTGGAGCATAAGGGGGCTGTTTAGACTCTTGCACCAGTAGGAGTATAAGGGGGCAGTTTAACCTCGTGCACCGGTTAGAGGAAAGGGAATAGTTTAGCCTCGTGCATCGGTTAGAGGATAAGGGGCGGTTTAGACTCTTGCTCCAGTGGGAGTATAAGAGGGCAGTTTAATCTCGTGCACTGGTTGGAGGAAAGGGAACAGTTCACCGGTTGGAGGATTAGGGGGCCGTTTAGACTCTTGTACCAGTGGGAGTATAAGGGGGCAGTTTAACCTCGTGTACCGATTGGAGGAAAGGGAACAGTTTAGCCTCGTGCATCGGTTGGTGGATAAGGGGACAGTTTAGACTCTTGCACCAGTGAGAGTATAAGGGGGCAGTTTAACCTCGTGCACCGGTTGGAGGAAAGGGAACAGTTTAGCCTCGTGCACCGGTTGGAGGATAAGGGGGCAGTTTAGACTCTTGCACCAGTGGGAGTATAAGGGGGCAGTTTAACCTCGTGCATCGGTTGGAGGAAAGGGAACAGTTTAGCCTCGTGCACCGGTTGGAGGATAATGGACAGTTTAGACTCTTGCACTAGTGGGAGTATAAGGGGCCAGTTTAACCCCGTGCACCGGTTGGAGGAAAGGGAATAGTTTTGCCTTGTCCACCGGTTGGAGGATAAGGGGGCAGTTTAGACTCTTGCACCAGTGGGAGTATAAGGGGGTAGTTTAACTTCGTGCATCGGTTAGAGGAAAGGGAACAGTTTAGCCTCGTGCATCGGTTGGAGGATAAGGGGGCAGTTTAGACTCTCGCACCAGTGGGAGTATAAGGGGGCAGTTTAACCTCGTACACTGGTTGAAAAAAAGGGAACAATTTAGCCTCGTGCACCAGTTGGAGGATAAGGGGCGGTTTAGACTCTTGCACCAGTGGGAGTATAAGAGGGCAGTTTAACCTCGCGCATCGGTTGGAGAAAAGGGAACAGTTTTGCCTCGTGTACCGATTGGAGGATAAGAGGGCCGTTTAGACTCTTGCACCAGTGGGAGTATAAGGGGGCAGTTTAACCTCGTGCACTGGTTGAAAGAAAGGGAACAGTTTAGCCTCGGGCACCGGTTGGTGGATAAGGGGGCAGTTTAGACTCTTGCACCAGTAGGAGTATAAGGGGGCGGTTTAACCTCATGCACCGGTTGGAGGAAAGGGAACAGTTTAGCCTCGGGCACCAGTTGGTGGATAAGGGGGCAGTTTAGACTCTTGCACCAGTGGGAGTATAAGGGGGCAGTTTAATCTCGTGCACCGGTTGGAGGATGTCGGGTTATCCTTAAGAATATTCTCCATGAACTTCTCGTCAAAGGTAGGTAACAGTTTAGCCTCGTGTACCAATTGGAGGTTTGGGAAACAGTTTATACTCGTATACCACTTGTAGTCAAGGGGAGAAGCTTGTCTTCTCTTAGGGCAAATATGAACCCTGATTTGTCTTCTCTTGGGGCAAAGACGAACCCTGATTTGTCTTCTCTTGGGGCAAAGACGAACCCTGATTAGTCTTCTCTTGGGGCGAAGACGAACCCTAAAATAGTGGCACTTCACATGGTAGGCCACTATCAAACAACAACGCCTTTTATGGGAAAGACGATGCTAGGGGAATCAAATCGTTCAGGGATGTATGAGTGTGACGATTGATTGCTATAGGAGCTATCGTATGGTAGGCTACTACCCATCAATTGTTCTAAGGAAATATCAGAACAATCGGAATGGATCAGGTCGTTCAGGGACGTAAGAGTGTGACGATTGACCAGACAATGATATTTGCGGAATGACGGTGTCGGCTATCAGAGGTAATCGTTAACATAATAGGAATTATCGCGATCGGAGTGACTTTGAGGACCTACTATCCTATTAAAGAGGTGTAATATTAACATGACACTGGGAGTGGTCCCATCGTCCTATTGGAGAGGATCGACGGGGGAAATTTGGAGGAGACTATCAGAGGTAACAGTTAACTTGATAGTTTTAATAGATCCATCGTCCAGTTGAATGAGACTAAGGGAGAAATGACTATCAGAGGTAACAGTTAACTTGATAGTTTTAATAGATCCATCATCCAGTTGAACAAGACTGATGGAGAAATGACTATCAGAGGTAACAGTTAACTTGATAGTTTTAATAGATCCATCGTCCAGTTGAACGAAACTGATGGAGAAGTAGCTATCAGAGGTGGCAGTTAACTTGATAGTTTTGGGGGCCCACCATCTTATTAGAAAGGATCGGCGAGGGAATTTAGCTTTGGTCCTAACTGTAGGAAGGTTTGACCAGGTGGGAGATTTAAGATGCACCGGACTGTGAGAAGGTTTGATCATCCAGAAAGTGGACCTCTCATCCTTGGAAGGCATCGAGAGGGGAAGTGGTTTCCACTACCAAAGTGAAATTGCTTTGGTCATCATCTCCTTCAAACTCACATGGCTCTTCAGCATCCATACGCTTGAGCATGCTCTCGACTTGTTCTCCTTGGCGGATTAAGTCTTTCCACGAGTGAGCTACAACTGCGCCCATATTAGATAGGGTGTCGACGGAGAGATTGTTCTGGCACATCTCAATGAGAGTGGCCTCAGAACCTTGATCATGTGTATGCAGTGATCGATTCCTAAACCTCTTGACAAAGTCGCTTACAGACTCTATCTTCCCCTGCTTTGCAGTTAGCAGGGTGGCCACAGATATTTCTTCGTCATCGTCGAAGAATCTGGCCATGAAGAGTTGTTCCATGTCCTTCTAGTAGGTGATGGATTCAGGCTCCAATCTGCGAAACCATTCTAAAGCGACCCCCTTAAGGGTGCTAATGAACAGTCGAGTCATAATAGGATCATTCCCCACTATATGTCCAGTTTGTGCCTGGAAGTAGTAGATGTGCTGGGTAGGAGAACCCTTGACATTGAACTACAGGAGGTCTAGTGGCTAAAATTTCATCGGGTATGAGACTGTATCCCATTCGATTGGATATGGTCTGACAACCCCCAGCTTGTTCATATGCTTTTGAAGCTTCAAGGAGTCGGGTTGGCTTTGGAACTTGTCTAGCCTTTTGTCCCTCGGATTATGATCCGAAGATGACGCTCCTCTAGATGACTCGGATGAGGAGTGAGAAGGAGTAGGCACCCGCTCTTTGTGCTTCGTGGATTTGCGTGAAGCTCGTGAAGTCCTCTCTTTCATCTTCTTCTTCTCACTCAGAAGCTGTTCCAACATTTCCTTTAGGGAATCGATGGTTGCTTGTTGCTCATCGAGTCTCCTGGATATCTCATCAGGGATGTCGGTCATGTGCACATTTGCATGCTCACCCTGAACTGAGCTTGAGGTTTGCGACGCCGCCACTGCCGAGCAATCATCATCGTCATTGTCAGAGATGGAAGCTATGCGTGTGTAGTCAAACAGAATGGTCACCCCCGTTCAGACGTGAGTGCATTGGTGGATACGTTCACGCTCAACAGCCTTAGACTTCCCCCTCACATTGACAGTTGCGGTGGGGAGCTCCACATCATCGTAAGTCTTATGGGGCGTGCGCTTGTAAGTCAAGCATCCTCTGAGATCCCCTGTAGGTTGATAGTGACAACCCCCAGCGTTGAAAGGACGAGATGTGAAGTCGCATCAAGGAGGCTTAAGGGAGCCGATATATGGACACTTGGGAAATTCCCTAAGTGTCGGATCCAACCGATTATGTCAAGATAGGCGAGGTCCGGAATGTGGGCGAACTCTAGCCGATTGTAGGTGAGCATGAGCCTCAGACGACAGCTAGCGCTCAAATGAAAGAGACTCAGGGGAGTCCAAATGGGAACACTTAGGAAATTTCCCAAGCGTTGAACTCAGGCGACCTTGCCTAGACAGGCGAGCTTGGGCCTGTTGGTGAAGTTCAGCCATCTGTTCATTCAGGCAAGGTTCGCGTAGTCGGTGACCTTGAGCCTGTTGGCAAGGTTCAACCTCCAGTTCTTGCAGGCAAGGTTCGCCTGTTTGGCAAACCATCGCTTCTTGCAGATGGGGTCGAGCTGTTAGGCAAGCTTGCCGAGGTCCGCCTGTTTGGAATACTTGAGCTCATCGGTGAGGCTCAGCCTGGTGAAGTTTGCCTGTTGGGCGAGCTTGCATCTGTTGGCGAGCTCGTATCTGTCGAGGAGGCTTAGTCTGGTGAGGTTCGGCCTGTTGTGGCTCGCCTGTTAGGCAAGCTGCAGCTTTGCTTTTCTTGCAAAGGTCGGCTTACGGACAAAGTTGTGCCATTAGGCGAGCTCGGGTTTGTTAGCAAAGTTCAGCCATCTTGCGAACTTGGGCCGTCAGGCGAGCTTGGTGAAGTCTGCCTGTTTGAACTTGCGGGCGAGCTAGGGCTATTAAGCGAGCTTGATCAACTTCGCCTGAACTGTTGAGTTCGCTAGATTTGCAATGTTCATAACAATTGGGAACTTCACCTGAATTGTTAAGTTCGCCAGATTTGGGCCGTTCGCCAAATTTGAGAACTTTACTAATGGAGCGAAGCCCGCCTAAGTAAGTGAGCTTGCCTGATTTGGTGGGCTCGCCTGATTCGAGCGGTTCGCCAGAATTGGGAACCTTGCTCACAAAGCAAAGCTCACCTGGACTATCAGGCACGCTTAGGACACCGAGTTCACCAGATTTGGAAACTTCGCCAATGGAGCGAAGCCTGTCTGAGTAAGTAGGCTCGCCTGATTGACGTAGTTTGCCAGAATTGGGAACTTGACGTTCGTCCTTGGCATCAATCGCCTTGGGGGAGCGATTACTCCGGTAAGGCTCTCGATTTGCTTGGGCCGACTTACACGCACAACCTTTCGGTGCTTGCGTGACATTTTGCCGTAAGAGGAAGTTGAAGACAAGTATTCTTCGTACTTTGTTTGATCGAACTCGATGAAGAGGGACTCGACGATAGTCTATTCTGCAACTTCGTCAAATTGCACCACCACCAATTAATCTGAATGAACGGTTTCTCCCACTATGGTTGCCATCTTCTGTAGGTATAAATTTTAATCTCCCAAAATAGGGATATTGTTTGTATTGATAAGAATAGCTTATTACAAACTAAATAAATCAAAATTACAATAGAAGCGGAGGGAATACCCTCCTTATTTAATGTGAGGTCTTTGGTAGCGATAGGACACCTCGCTCAGTTCTTGCACTGAGTTTGTTTTCCTAAGACGATTCGATCGAGGTTGCAGGAGAGCTTCAGTACGTAGTAGAAGTTTGATTAGGTGAGTTCAATCAACTGAGGCCAAACAGAGGCTTGTGCTTGTCGGCTAACTGCTTGGAGAGATCTACCATGCAAGAACTTGCAAAGAGTCTAAGAGCCTCAAGACTGAGAGTTCAGACGAATCTCTTCAAATGAGGGAGCCTTTAGCAAATGAGCCAAGGTTCAACCTTTGGAAGATTAGCTAGCCAATCAAACAGCAGCTAATTAACCTCTTTCACGTTAGCTGAAAGTGGCTTTAAATAGGCAAGGGATGGCATGGGTCATCCCTTAATTTGTAGGATTTGACAACTAGTAGGGGTGAGGGAGCCAGCCGCCCTAGCTGTGGGATGTAACCACTTAGGGGGTCCTGTCAGCCATCCTATCCTTGCTAGGTGAGGAGCGTCATGTTTTCTCCCTTGATTCATGAGATTTAACCACTGATGTGACTGTTCCTATACTCCAAGTGGGCAGCTGACAATGCTGACGGGTTTCTAGTTGCTAGGCGAGCTTAGTCCGCGCAGGCGAGGTGCAAGCTGTCAGGCGAGCTTGGTCTTCAGGCAAGCTTGAACCTTCGTGTTGGCGAGTCGGCCAAACAAGCAAGCTTTGAGCTGTCAGGTGAGCTAGGCCTTCAGGCGAGCTTGGTTCAATGTGCAGGCGAGCCTGTGCAGGCGAGCCTGTGCAGGGGAAGCTGTGTAAGCAAGCTGTGTAGGCGAATCTCGTCCAGGCGAGTTTCAACACTATTAGGCGATCTCTATCCTTACAGATGGACTTCCTTACAGGCGAGCTTCAGCCTTTACAGGCAAGCTTCAGCCTTTAGGTAAGCTACTGAACATGCTTCGAAGAATAGGCCATAACTTTCAAACCGTAAGTCGAAATTGGACGAATTATATATGAAAATCGGCTATCTCGAAGAGACGAAGCTGACCAAACCAACCCATTGGGTTTGGCTTGCTTCTGTCCGTTTTGCCAAATTCCTTCCGGTTTGAGAGATATTAGCATTTTTTCCCTTTTTGCTATTTCGGGCGAGGTTTTAGTAGTTTTGTTCTGAACTTCTTTGATAAGGATTAAAGGCAATTTTTATTGCCTATAACTACCATATACTTTTTTGATGACCTGGTTGGTTCTTCATCGGTCAGACCTGATATCAGCTCCCGAAGCCGTTAATCCAGATCTCCCCCTACTGTAGATTTTAAAAGGATCTAGGTGGGTGGTTAAACAAAGGCATGATGTGTCCCGATAGTTTAAAGTTCATAAATCTTGGGAATTTTTTCCATGTTTCCCACAATTTTCCAGGACCTATAATGACACTCTATTAGACATTGAAGAGCCGAGGCAGGATCGTACTGTATTGGACATCGGATACTTCAGATGGTTAATGAACATTCGTCCCGGCTATCTAGTTTTAGAGTGAAGAACATCTGTAGCATTGAACCATACTTCCCTTATAGATTTGCTCGCCAGTTCGGCTATGATCAGCTATACATCGACAACCCAAACAAACAACTCAGAGTTTGTGGAGGTCTTATCGATGGAGCAAGGGCTTGGTTTTGGAACATCATTGGTTGTACAAGTTTCTCAATTTGACCTTCCATTGGTGGTGCCTCCCTTACAGATGACATTCTTATATTATAAATGACTTATAGCTACCAATGCCACCACCAGGAAGAAGAAGATCTCAGAGTTAGAGGCAGAGGCTGCATCTCAACATGCTATAGAGGTTGTTTGCGAAACCATGCTTTCACAAATTGGAAAGAAGCATGCTAACTCTTCGAGAAAAGGAAAACAGATTGCTCATTCAAATGATAGTGAGGAGGAACTTTAAACTGACGAAGCGGAGACCTCTGAGGAAGAAGGTGAAGCTGACATCATGTCTGAATATGAGGTTGAGGGTGCCGAGCCTAATATTGGTGATGGAGAGAGAGGTTGGTCTCCCTTCCTCTTTCTTCGAAAGAGAGTATGTAAACCCTTCACTCACAGGAATCATCATGTTGATCTATCTCAATCACCAGACACTCCAAAAAGGAGGAGGGAGAGGGTTAATCTGACATCTCCTAATCGGATGACAGTGAAGGTCCTTAGTGGAGATGAAGAGGAAGAAGATACAATTCCCCTCGCTCATAGACAGAGATCTCGATCCTCAACTCAGGCTCAAGCTCAAACCCAAGATCCTCCGAAAGCCGAGTGAAGTACTAAGCATCGTTATGAGAGATCTAAAACTCCAGGAGAAACACATTTATCAAAGACGAGGAAGAAGATTACATATCGACAATGTACTCCTTTTCTTGCCTTAGAAGAGCGATCCACTCATTATTCTCCATCTGATGGACAAGGTAACGACGCGTCCTTATTTCTATTTCACTATCTCCTTTTTTCTAGGATTTGAACTTATTCCACATTTGTTTTTCATAGAGGGTCGAGAAGAAGGAGAAATTCTAGCTGATACCACTTCTCCCGGCATTATAGAAACTGAGGAACCCAGCTTCGTCCAATAGATGCATGACGCAATAGACGACGAACCTGTTGGCGTTCAAACAACTTCCTCTACTGACATCAATGCACCAGCTCCAAGCGTAGGTACGTGTATTTCTCCATTCGGAGTGCAGTTCCGAGAGATGAGTGAGTCAGAATGCGTACCTCTTCTAATGACCTGTGCACTTTATCTCCTTTTAGTGAAACTAAAGGAAGCGGGTGTAAGTAGTGGAGTTGTGGAATCCACCGTGGCTACTAAAGGTAAAGGTAATCTCTATTTTGTGTAGGCACAAACATATACATGTGTTCATAATTTAGCTTGTTCTGTAGATGTCATAATGAATGAACCAGTGGTAAGGGAGACCACTCACGTTGCTGAGGTCGAGGATTTTAATGAACACCACCTTGATCTTGACCTTTCAGATGACCATCAATATATCTATGATTTATTGTTGGAGAAAACTCCTGGTGAGGCTACAGGATCAAGTGTTGGAGTTGGTTCAACTGAAGCTGGTTCTTCTGTAGGTATAGATTTTATTCTGTAATCTCCCTCGTTTCTTTATTGGTTAACATTAAATAATTATAAGTGAGTTTTAATCATAGGACCAGTTGTTGAAACCGGTGCAACCACAATTATCAAAATATCTGATCAGCCTAAGGGTCTTGGTTTTTTGTTGTTGGCAAGAACCAAAGTTGAGACCCAATCATCAGTTCCTGAGTCTCAACCTCTCACTCCTTTAGACCCGATGATGATAGAAGTTACTGCCACCACCAAGGTTAGTCCCATCATAACAACTGTGAGACCAACCGAAGAAGTTGGTACATCGATAGCTATTGTATCCATAACACCTCCGTTCATTCATGAAGTTGAAAGGGTAGGAACGGATGCAGAACGTCAAACTGATGTAGCCTCGCCTAAAACTAGAGAATCTTCTATTGGACTCGGTATTTTTTCACTCGCTACTGCTTTTGGATTCTAAGTCTTGAATATTCATTTAACCTTTCTTTCGTGCACTTACTTTCTTTTGTCTTTACTGTAGCACCTTCTCCGTTATTGCTTGAGTCCATTAGGGCTCTAATATCTGATGAAGATCCGGACAAGACCTTTATATTCTCAGATATTCAAAGTTTTGTCTATTTCCTGAACCTTATGATCGATCGAATCCTTCATAAAGGATCGTCTTTTTATGGCTTTAAGAAGTCACTCGATCGACATATATCGAGGATTAGAGAAGATGGATATCCTGAATTGGCCGATTTGATTGAAGAATACTTGGTTCACTTGAAGCAGCAGGTCGAAAACCTGAAGGATCTTTAGAATAGTGGCATTTCTTCTTATGTATCGGTCCAAATAGATCTAAGACTACAAGCATAGTATGATTCACAAAAATTGGCCGAGCTCGAGCTTCAAAAGTTAAGAGACCGTGTAACCCAGATGAGATTGGGTATTACCAAGAAGGTGCAGGCTAAGACCAACTTACTCCCATCTTTAGAATTACGTCGAGCCCATATAGCCCGCTTGGAAAAGGAGATTGCAAAGGCCAGAGCTGTTGAGGGTATCCTGGAGCTTGATTTGGCTGAAGCTAAACGTGTTGAAACAGATTTATTCAGATAGCTGGAGCTTCAAGATAAAAGGCTCATAGAGACAGAACAAGAAGTTCTCCAGGCTTAGAACACCAGCAAGGAATCCTTACGAGCTAATTTGAAAGCTGAATTTGAACAAGCTTATGCAGAGGCGCTCTCAAAACTCGAAGGACAAATCTGTAATTATAAGTTATATTTAGATTAAGAACATTTCTCTTGTAATGACACTTTTCTTGCATTAGAACCTCTTTTTATATTTATTTTCAAGTTTTTCTTATGAATAAAGTGAACTCTTTTGCTTATTAAAATTTTATTATGATTTCTCATTCTTGTTTAGAATAAATAAACATAATATTCATAGGATTTTTGGCAAACCTTCAGCCATCAACGGATTTGATGTGCCTTTACCGACTACCGTTTGAGTCGGGCTAGTATGTGAATTATCTAGATCTGTTTCACATATAACGTTAGACTAAAAGAATTAAACTCTCTTAGGCTTTATACTACAATGTTGAGTATGTAGCCTATATATGTTAGATGTAGACTTATCTCTAATAAGGGATCGAGATAACGTCCCCCATGCATAAAATGCATGGATTCGGAGGTTATTAACTTAATAACAATCACCGGCTACGATATTGAATATGTAGGCTTGGTCGTTTTTACGGGAACGTACCACCCGGCAATGTGTGTTAGATGTAGACTTATCTCTAATTAGGGATGGAGATAACATCCCCCATGCGTAAAAGGCATGGATTCAAAGGTGTTGAAAAATTATGTCTTCTCTTGGGACAAAGACGAACCCGATACTAGAGAGGAATATTTTTATATTCTATCTCCTGGTCTTTTTTTGTTGGTAGAGATAAACCCGATGTAGGAGAGGAAGAATTTTATATTCTATCTCCTAGTCTCTTTTTTGTTGGTAGAGATGAACTCGATGCAAAAGAGGAAGAATTTTATATTCTATCTCCTAATCTCTTTTTTGTTAGTAGAGATGAACCTAATACAGGAGAGGAAGAATTTTATATTCTATCTCCTAGTCTCTTTTTTATTGGTAGAGATGAACCCGATACAGGAGAGGAAGAATTTTATATTATATCTCTTGGTGCAAAACAAACTCAAAGTGGGATCTCCACTTCGAGAATCCTGAAGGTGAAACTAAGAGTAGTATCTTCATTCTGAGAATCAAAAATATTTGGATAACCCTATTTTTTATAGGATAGGTCACCTAGTTGAAGATGAATTTTTTTGTTCATCGAAATGAAATTCTGACTTTAGCTAAGGCTGTTGACATTTGACTAAAGAGGAATTTATGGAAGCCTTCTGTTTATTGAAAGGAAGTTTTGATTCTGGAAATGGACCTCTCGTTCGTGGAAGGAATCAAGAGGGGATTTTGGCTTTGGCCCTAACTGTAGGAAGGTTTGACCAAGTGGGAGCTAAGACAATTCTACCTTTTATAGGCTTGATTATTCAGATTGGGTTGAGGCCTCTTTGTTTATTAAAAAGGGACCTCGTTTCTAAAAGTGGACCTCTCGTTCATGGAAGAAATCGAGAGGAGATTTTGGCGTTGGTCCTAACTGTAGGAAGGTTTGACCAAGAAACAACGGTAGTGAAGATACAAATAACAATAGGAATGTTGACTTGTATAAATCACTCAGTAGGGGTTTTTGATGTCAAGTAATAAGGACCTAACATGAAAGGGTTCACTGATTGCTATGGATCAGCAGATTGAACCTTTGAGATGTTGTATCATTACTTTAATAGTGGGAGTGTTAAAGACTAGATACAGTGGGAGTTTGAAGGATTTTAATCCATGAAGGATTTTGGTGGACCCACCGTCAATTGATTTTAAGCGGTGAGGGATTTTGTGGGGAAGGATTGTCAATCGTCGAGCAATCCACAACTGCACTATGGGGGTTTCGTGAGGAAAGATCAACTATATGCAGTCGTTGAATCTCATCTCAACGAAAAGATGCTTGGAAAATCACAGTGGTAGATTCTTAATCATTTTGGAAATAATTAGACGACCACAGTGGGAGATTCTTAATTATTTTTTATAACAATTAAGAATGAATTATTCAGATATTAGTTTCTATCTGGAATAATCGACTGATCCGGGTTATCCTTAAAAATATCATGTACAGTATTCTTTAGGAACTTCCCATTTAAATAAATTATCCTGAATGTACTAAGGGTAGTACTTCTTCAGGAGTTTTCTATTTATTGGCATCATGATTTTATGGCCATCTTGGGTAATCAGGCGATATGCACCGTTTGAATAGACTGTCTCTATTACGAACGAACCTTCCTATTTGGGTTGGAATTTTCCTTTCTTCTTGGAATTAAGAATCATTGGTCATTGAACGGCAAGAACCATGTCTCCTTCTTTGAAGCTTCGTTGTCGAACTCTTTTATCGGAAGCCCAGGAAATTCTGGCTTGATAGAACTCAATTTGTTGCTGAGCTTTCAAGCGTTTTTCATCTAACATCTCCAACTTTTCAAGGCATTTTTGATGTTGTTCTTCCTCGTCATTCCCGTTAAGAGAGCAATACGGAGCGAAGGAATTTGGATTTCCAATGGGAGGATAGCTTCACATCCATAAACTAAGGAATATGGAGTTGCTCCGGTTGGCGTACAGATGATGGTTCGATAAGCCCACAGAGCTTCACCCAGCTTATCATCCCCATCTCATTTTTTGACTTTTATGAGTTTCGATAAAATCTTAATAGTTGTCTTATTGAAAGCTTCAGCTAATCTGTTAGATGTGGGATTATAGGTCGTTGATGAAATATCCTATATTCTAAATTTACCACAGAATTTGATGAATGTATTGCTAATGAATTGAGGGTCATTGTCATGTACTATTCATCTCGGGACACCATATTGGTATATGATATGGTGTTTAATGAATTTGACAACATCGATCGTCTTTACCTCTTTAAGCGGAATAGCTTCGGTCCACTTTGAGAAGTAATCGGTGATTGCCAGAATAAAACTGTTACATTTGACTGAAGGTGGGAAAATAGGACCTGCAATATCTATTCCCTATGTTTCGAATGTCCATGATGTCACTGATGGGTGCAATTGCTACAAGGCTGGTGCATATAATTTGCATGTATTTGACATGCGTGACACCATCGGGCATAGTCAACCGCGTCCTTGACCATGGTTGGCCAGTAATATCTTATTCTTCTAAGTCGATCATAGAGTTTGGGACCGGGTTAGTGCGCACCACATGTTCCATCGTGCGCTTCTTTGAGTGCTTCTTCTGCTTCTCTATTAGATAGACAACGGGGTAATAGACCATTATATGAATGACAACACAATATTTGTGTCATAGTGTTGTAGTAAAATCTTGGTGCCCTTCGCCGGACTGAATCCCTTTCTTTTACATCTTCAGGTAAAATACTGTGTAGGACGTAATCGATGATAGGGAAACGCTAATCTCAAGCTTCTAGATTGATTCTCGTTGAATGTGCCTCTTTGATGATCGAATCGTAAATTAGCACGATAAGCTGGTGAGTTCTCACTATGATTAATTATTCTGTCTAAGGAGGCTATGCCAAAGATATAGTTAATGCTGCCAATGTATCAGCATATGCATTTTGGAGACGTGGAATATACTCGATAAAAACTTCTTCAAACGGATTCACCATTTCAATAGCCGCCTGGTAATATGGAATCAGATCTTGATTTCTGACCTCGTACTCTCCTCGTATCTGATTGACTATCAGTTAAGAATCACCAAAAGCTTTAAGGTATTCGACCCCTAGCTCTTTGGTAAAATTAAGTCCAATTATTAGTGTGTTGTATTTAGCAACATTATTGGAGCATGGTTCAGTAAGTGAATGGGATCAAGGCAATACGTGTTTCTCCGGGGAAACTAGTATGACTCCGACACCAGAAGATATTTTCGAATATCCGGGAGTGCTTGCTATATTGGTTGCTCGGGATGCTCCATCAAAGTACAATTGCCACATTTGTTGATATGAAGTGGTGTTGACTTTGTGAGTTTCATCTGGAAAATCTTCGTACAATTTAGCTGTATCTTTTGTAGGATTAACTGCCAAAAGATCGCAAATTACTTGACCTTTAACTAACTTTTGCTGTTTAAAATGCAGGTCGTACTGGGATAAGAGTAGAGCCTACCTAGCTAAATGCCAATTCATAGAGGTCGGTTGGGTCATGAACACTCGAATTGGGTTCACATTGGAAATGGCATAAATCGTCTGTCCAACTAGATAATATCGCATCTTCTAAATTGCGAACACTAAGACGAGGCATTCCTTCTCAATCATCGGATATCGAGATTTGGTGCCAACTAACATATGGCTTAGATAATACACCACTTGCTCATGACTGCTATCGTCATCTTGTGCTAGCAATGCACTTAACGAATAACTCCACTTTGACATAAATCAAAAATGGTTTACCCGACTTCGGTGCAACGAGAATAGGCGGATTCGCTAGTTAAGAAACAGTTTATACTCGTATACTTTTTGGAGTATTTCCGTATTCAAAATGAGCTGAACCGGCTTGAAAATGAGCCAAAAAAGGCAGTAATTGGGCTCCAAATCTTTCCAAACCTTCCAAATATGTGAGAGAGGGATTAAATAGGTGAGGAACTGAACCATGGGTTGATCTGAAATCAATTCGATGCTTAATTTAACTCTAATTTGAGTTCTGGTTCGAATTTGGCTCAAACGGGTTCGAAATTGGTCCAAACTGGTTCAATTTGACTCATTCTGGCTTAATCTGGTCCATTCTGGTCCATTCTGGTCCATTCTGGTCCACTCTGGCTTGGTCAGGTCCAGCCAGGTTCAATCTGGCTCAATCTGGCTCAATCTGGCTCAATTCGGGCTCATTCTGACTCAGTCTGGTCCAATTTGGGCTTGGTCTGGTTCAGCCTGGTCTGGTCTGGTTCAACCAGATTTGGTTCAAGGCTATAAAAGAGGGAATTTTCCTTTGTTTCTTCTCTTTTCTTCCTCTCTTCTAGGGCCGGCCCCCCTTTCTCCCTCTTTTTGATTTTTTTTCTTCCCTCGAGCATCTTTTCTCCTCGAAACTTTGATATTTATCCTGGATCTAGGCTTCCTTTGGATCTTTGACTGAGAAGCCCCTCAAAAATCCCATTTTTTTAGAATTTCTTTCAGGCCCCTCGAGCGCGTGCTGAGAGTTTCCAAAAAGGTCTCACTTTTGTTGGATCTCTAGCCTTTCTTCAGGTAAATCCTCCACAAATTTGATCTTTTTCATGCTCAACTTAATTTATGCATTTGTAGGATCATATGTGAGGGTCGAGGGTGTGATTTGACGCCTCGATTTAATATTTTAGGGGTGTAGATCTGATAAAAAAGTGCTCTTTTTCTAGATCTGACCTCTTTTAATTTATTTTGCAGCTCGTCATGCCGCGTTCTTCGAGAGGTCGTTCCCCTGCCATGTCAGCTGATGGTGCGCCGCCTTCCTACGTCGGTGAGCCATTTTTGGCAATATTTGGAAATTTACAAATTAGTCCTTTTTTCTTAAAAATTTGTAAATTGGTCCTTTTTACCCCACGTTGTTCTCCTTGGTGAGGCAATCGGGAAGAGCCTTGATTCTCCTTGGTGAGGATCGACGCTTTGGCGTTTTTTTTTGGAATTTTGCAAATTAACCCATTTTTTCTGAGAATTTGCGAATTGGTCCCTGTTTACCCCACGTTGTTCTCCTTGGCGAGGCAATCGGGAAGAGCCTTGATTCTCCTTGGTGAGGATCGACGCTTCAAAGATATGTTTTGCTTGGCCAAAACCATATCTCAAAATAAAGGGGGTGAATTGACGCTGCATTGCGCTTCATAAGGCAGGGATCCTCGATGCACCCTATCTTATGACTGCACAATGTGGCCAAATCGTCTCACCCTTTATAAAGAAATGACTCTATCTCAGCTATTTGTAAGATGAGTTCAATTTCTTTTTATACCCGAGACTAACCTGTGTTTAATTGTTTATTCTGCAGTGGGGTATCCTTCTGGATCGTTCTCAGCTCACGCAGTCTATGGGCGTCGAGGCGATCATTATTCGACCTCTGACAATCCTTCCCCTATTCCAGCTATTCCTCAGTTTGCTTCGGGCACGTCGGCTGAGGTTGCACAGGTGGTGAGGGAGGGTGGTCATCGAGCTATTCGCCAGCTGATCACAGATGCTCCTTTTGTGAAGGATGCTAGCTCTACCCAGCCTCTCCGGAAGAGTGATTTCCTATTTGGTGACTCTGTCGATGACCCGGAAGCCGTATTCATCAACGCTGAGCAGTGGCTTCACAAGACCGGCGGTGGCTTCATATACTTGCCGGAAATTCCTCGACAGCGCTCGTTGACTGAGCTCAGGTGTCAGGCCGTGACGCGCGAGATGTCGTGGCGTTTGACAGTGGATCATGAGAGCGTACATTGCGGCTATATTACCCACCAGGCAGCTCCTGGTTCAAGCAGGAGTCACATCACCGGCTTGCATCCCGGAGTGTTGGGACTGGATGCACCACCGCGTAACGAGTTTCTCGCCACTGCTTCGACTTTGAGGAATCGCCTCGCTGCGCTAGGACGGGAGATGCCTGCGACTCGTCACAGGATTTATGGTTGGGTCCACTCTTCGGACAAGTCTTGGTGGAGTCGTATGACGACATATGTCTTGAGCCGCTGGGGCGAGGAGTTGCATGCTTGCGGTTTGTATACCGCCGTTCGTGCCACCATGTATGGCCTGCCTGTCAGTTTGAGACATTTCTGTGCTTTGTTCGAGTTGTATAATCCAGACTCGAACACTTTTCTGACCCGTCAGGGGGAGTTGGGCTTGACTCTTCATGAGATGCATAGGATTTCTGGCTTGACCATGGGGCAGATGTTATACCAGGAGTATTTCCCTTCCAGTCATGAGTTGAGTCAGCTGAAGGATCGCATGCCCGACCGTTACGAGACTCTATGGGATCTTACTTGCCATTACCATATCGCTTTGGCGCAGTCCGAGCCTTTAGCCAAGAGGACGAAGGCCTCTGTGAGTCTGAAGCAGTTCGCGAACTATTTGTTCAAGAACTTGGAGAGCAGCTCTGGCGAGGATATTTGTGAGTTGGCCCCACTCACTCCTTCAGAGGTGAACCATCTACTGAAGAAGATTGATGCTCGTTCCTATACCACCAGCAGTTCTGAGGGTGGCTTTCCTGCGAAGACCAAGTTCAGGTCTTTTTTATGGCATGCGACCACACCGATTCAGCCGATGACTCTTCTCGCCGGCTTTCTTGCTATCTGGTTGAAGAAGTGCGTGGTTCCATACCAGTCTGGGGACACCTTGCCCTTGGAGGTACTTTTCCCAGCAGTTCAGCTCGCATATAAGAAGGAACTTTCACTTCTTCCGGTGATGGTGGCTAACATTCACCGAGGACTTCGGCAGCTTTCCAGTGCGTTCACACGGAAGGAGACCGATTTGCCAGGTCAGATTCCCACGCTTAAGGTAGAGTTTCCCTACGCTTATTTGATGGCCTGGTTCGTCCTCCATCGTCCGGACATGATGTCGGTGCCGAACGCTACAGATCACTCTGTCCCCCTGCTGCAGTTGCTTGAAAATGGTAGGTGGGAAGGCCGCGGGTTTTCTGATGTCCGGCAGTAGCTGCAGGTCCACAAATGTTGGGCGTTCTCTACTTGCTTCCCGCAGTTCTCCGGCCGATACGGCGAGTGCTTGACAGACGATGAGAGGCCGAGAGAGAATCGGACCCACTTAGACATTGGCTGCTTCAATTGGCTGGTGAACATCAGGCCTGACTATCTAACTTTCCGGGTGAAGAATGAGTGCTTTATAGAGCCATATCTACCCTGCCGATTTGCTCGCCAGTTTGGCTACGATCAGCTTTACATCGGGAATCCTCGCCAGCAGCTTCGGACCCATAGTGGTTTGGTGGACGGTCTTCGTGCATGGTTGTGGACCGTGACTGGCTGTACCGGTGCTAGGTTCAGCCTCCCGAGTATTGATCGGTAGTTGAATCTCACCTTCTTGAGCTGCAAGTGGTTATTAGCAGCCAACAAGACTATCCCTGTGAAGCCGATTGCGGAGCTAGAGGCCGAGGAAGCTTCTCGGGTTGATTCGCGCAGGATTCGGGAGAGGGTTCGATCACAGAGGATACAGAATAAGACTCGCCGACTTGATGAAGAGGGCCATAGGTCATTCCATTCTACAGATGAGGCTTCCGGCGGAGATCCCGAAGATTGTGATGACTCCTCTGAGCGAGGTTTGCTATTCATCTTTTCTTTCTACTTTCTAGAAATATTGAAACTGACTATAATTCCATGTTTCAGGGACCACAGCTGATCATGACGAAGAGTTCTACCCTCCTCCTCGGGCGAGACCTTCGATCCCCACTGCTAGGCGGAAGAGGTTAGTCCGTGAGCTGCCTGCAGCTTCCCGAGCTTCCGATACGGATTTAGCTGGTGATGATCCTGCCAGTGATGGAGGTAACAATTATCCTGAGAACTATTCCTCTGGTTACTCAGTGCATTGACTTATACTTCTCTCTCTCTATATAGGAGCACGTGAGGAGCATGAGATGAGTCCTGATCCAATCCCCATATCTCCCGATGAGTCTGATCCGCTACCCCCTGTAGAGAGGCCTACAGGGGTTGCTGACATTGGAGCGGCGGGCAATGTAGGACCCGATTCCGTGAATCAAGGTACATCTAACACTGACAACGTATTTCTTTAGATGATACGCCAATGAATTTGTGTACCTTCTAACTGTCCTCTACCTCTTGCTCCTTCAGATAATTTGCAAGAGATGAACCTTGGAAATGAAGAGGCTAATGTACCCGTGAAAGGTAACTTACTTCCATTAATTGTAGTCTCTTTACTTCTTTTTGGCACTTATATGCTCTTCTGTCAGAGTTCTCCATCGATGACTTTGACGCGGGAAGCTTGTTTGCGGACACTCCTATGATGCGCTATATATATAGCTCACCTCAGATTGAGGATCAGCTACCTGGAGACATGTTTTCTGAGCCCGCCTTCGCTGAAAACCCTGAGGATGGTTCCTTTGAAGGTATGTGCTTCTTTCTGAGTTAATTATAGGACTAGCCAATTTTGACTAATGCAACTATAATGTAACGCCTCTGCGAATTCCGTTTTGGATCTGGCAGGAGCTTTTGTTGAGAAAGACCCTGTCGAGCCAGCTGCGAGACCAACTCCGCCAGTTGATACATCTACAGCTGTTACACCTCCACTACCCCCAGCGGATCAAGGGGAAGAAGGTATAAGTTAACTCATTGAAGAGTGTTATTCCCTTTTTTTTTATTAAGACTTTTGACGGAATTCTCCCTTTTTTTTGTGTAGGGCGTTCTTCTCGTCTTCATGTCTTAGTGAAGGAGTTGTTATCTGACGACGATCCTGACAAGGTCGTCATCTGCATAGACGTTCGTTCCTTCTTCTCCTTTGTGAATGCTATGATCGGCAAGCTCTTTCACGATGGACTTTCACTTCACCAGTTTAAACCTCTACTTAATTCCAGAATCAACTTGATAAGGGAAGCAGGATACCCAGATTTGGCGAAGGCCATAGTTGACGATATCGATTGCCTAGAGCATGAGCTTCAGATGTTTCGTGAGCTTCGAGATACCGGAGCCTCTTCCTTCATTGCTGCTGAGCTGGAGACTCATTTACAGTCACAGCGCGAGACTCAGCTTCTTGCTAGTCTTGAGGTTCAGGTGCAGCGAGACCGAGTAGCCCGGGTTGAGACCGGCCTTGCTACCAGATTATCTTCACTTGCCGAGCTCCGCTCTTCTATTACTTCTTGTGGGACCAAGATAGATCGGCTTAGAAAAGAACTCCGCGAAGAAGAGGAGACTTTTGGCATTCTTCAGATGACAGAAGCACAGGACCAGCAGACCTGTACGGCTTTGTCCGATGAGTTGAAGTCCTTGAAGCAGAAGCTATCCGAGACAGAAGAGACTGCTGCGAAGACTTCGGCCGCCACTGAGGAGTCTATCAGGGCTGAGCTTATTCAAGCTTATGATGATAAGCTTTCTAAGCTCAGTCAGCAGATTTTTAGCCACGGGCTTGATGTTTGATTTTATCTGCTGTGTATTTTGACTTTTGACTCTTCTAGTGAATCTCCTTTTTTATCTTTATTATGATTCGTCATTCCGTTTGAAATGATTGACCACAATACTCATAGGATTTTTGGCAAACCCTCAGCCATCAACGGGTTTGATGTGCCTTTACCGACTACCGTTTGAGTCGGGCTAGCATGCGACTTGTTTAAATCCGCTCGCATGTAACGTTGCGCTCAGAGATTGAATTCTCTGAGACTTCGTGCTATGATGTCGAATACATAGACTTCGCCATTATTACGGGAATAGGCTACCCGGCGACACGTGTTAGGTGTTGGCTTTAGGATTTTTGGCCAACCCCCAGCCTTCAACGGGTTTGATTAGCCTTTACCGACTACCGTTTGAGTCGGGCTAGCGTGCAGATTGTCTAAATCCGTTCCACACGTTACGTTAATCTAAAAGAGTTAACTCTTTTAGTGCTACGACATTGAATACGTAGACTTCGTCTTTCTCCTGTGAAAAGACTAAACAGCAACGTGTATGAGACGTTGACTTAGGATTTTTGGCAAACCCTCAGCCTTCAACGGATTTGGTGTGCTCTTACCGACTACCGTTTGAGTCGGGCTTACGTGCGGATTGTTTTAATCCGTTCCGCATGTGACGTTGTGCTAAAGGAATGAACTCCCTTAGACTTTGTGCTACAACTTTGAATATGTAGACTTTGCCATTGTCATGGGAATAGGCTACCCAGCAACGTGTGTTAGACGTTGGCTTATCCCTACTTAGGCTTCGGGATAAAGGTCCCCAGAGTCAGACTCTGGTATCTCTTTCTACGGGTAAAGATCAAACCGGCGACGCGTGTTAGGCCTCGACATATCCTTTCTTAGGATTCAGGATGAAATTCCCCATGCGTATGAGGCATGGATTTCGGTGTTATTAACAACAACCAGCCACAATGTTGAATATGCGGACGGGTGTTCTTTTTAACGGTTAAGAACTAACCGACCACGCGTGTTAGGCGCGGACTTATCCTTACTTAGGTTTTAGGATAAAATACCCCAGAATCGAACTCTGGTGTCTTTTTCTTCGGAGAAAGACTAAACCGGCAGCGCGTGTTAGGCGCAGGCTTATCCCTGCTTAGGTTTCGGGATAAAATACCTAGGATGAATCCTAAATTGGTAAATTTTGGAAAAAGAGTGGGTGTGGGGAAGGAAGAATTTTATATTCTATTCCCCGAACAAGGAAGGAAGAATTTTATATTCTATTCCTTGATTCTGGAAAGGAAGAATTTTATATTCTATTTCCAGTGCAAGAAGGAAACTAGAAGTGGGATCTCCACTCCGAGAATCTGGAAGATACTGACAAACTTTCCTTTTATAGGATTGGTTATCAGATCGAAAGATGAGTTCTTCGTTTATCGAAGAGAAATTTCAACTTCAGTCACAACCATAAAAAGGTTGAGCCCAAGAGAAAAGAAATGGAGTTCTTTCGTTCATCGAAAGGGGACTCCGAACTGAGAGTGAACCTTTTTGGTGGACTCACTGTCAATTGAAATTGATCAGCGAGGGATTTTGGTGGTAAAATAAAATTGGGTTATCCTCTAGAATATTAAGTGTAATATTCTCCAAGGAACTTCCCGATAAATGAGTTGTCCTGAACGTACTAGGGATAGTACTTTTTCAAAAACTTCCCATTTATTGGCATTAATTGCCTGTTACCCTCTAAAGAAATTAAGCGATAAGCACCGTTCGAATAGACTGTGTCTATTACAAACGGTCCTTCCCACTTAGGTTCGAATTTACCTTTCTTCTTAGAGGTGAGGATTATCGGTCGGCGCGCAGCAAGGACCAAATCTCCTTCTTTAAAGCTTCTTTGACGAACCCTTTTGTCGAAGGCTCTGGATATCCTTGCTTGATAGAACTCGATGTGTTGTTGAGCTTCCAAGCGCTTTTCATCCAACTTTTCGAGTTCCTCGAGACGCTTCTGATGCTGCTCTTCGGTCGTCATCTCCGTTGCGAGAGCGATCCGAAGGGAGGGGATTTGAATCTCCAACGGTAGCACAGCTTCGCATCCGTAGACCAACGAATATGGAGTAGCTCCCGTAGGTGTGCGTATGGTAGTGCGATAAGCCCAGAGTGCTTCTCCGAGTTTATCGTCCCAATCCCGTTTGTTGGTTTTCACAAGCTTCGATAAGATCTTGATGATCGTCTTGTTGAAAGCCTCAGCTAATCCGTTAGCGGCAGGGTAATAAGGTGTTGACGAAACATCTTGGATCTTGAACTTGTCACAGAACCGGATGAAGGCGTTGCTTATGAATTGCGGACCGTTGTCATGAATGATCCGCCTCGGCACGCCATGTCGGTATATGACGTGATGCTTGATGAAGTTGATGACGTTGTTCGTCTTTACTTCTTTAAGCGGAACGGCTTCAGCCCACTTTGAAAAGTAGTCGGTGATAGCGAGGATGAATCGATCACCTTTTACTGAAGGAGGGAAGATAGGACCGACAATGTCCATACCCCATGTCTCGAATGGCCAAGACGTGGTTGACGTGTGTAACCGCTCCGGTGGTTGGTGCATATAGTTTGCATGTACTTGACAAGCGTGACATTCTCGAGCGTACTCAATCGCGTCACGAACCATTGTTGGCCAGAAATATCCCATTCTTCTGATTCGATCATACAGCTTGGGACCAGGCTGATGCGCACCGCATTCTCCTTCATGTGCTTCCTTAAGAACTTCTTTTGCTTCTTCATTCGAAAGGCATCGGAGAAGCAAGTCATCGTACCCCCGGCGATACAGCGTACGGGTCTCGGTATTGTAAAAGAACCGTGGTGCTCTCCGACGGATAGATTCTTTTTCTTTTACATCCTCTGGTAAAATGCCATATTGGACGTAATCAATAATGGGAAAGCGCCAATCTCGGGACTCGGACCCGATTTGGGTTGAGTTCACCTCTTTAGCGTTCTCGTTTTTATCATCCTCCTCTTCAATATCCATATCGTATATGGGTACGCAGAGTTGGTGTGATCTTACTGTGACTAACAGTTCAGTTTCGGGCGGTTGCGCGAGTGATACTGCTAGTGCTGCCAGTGCATCTGCATAAGCGTTCTGAAGACGCGGGATGTATTCAATGTAAAATTCTTCAAAAGAATCTGCCACTCTGACGGCCTCTTGGTGGTATGGAATCAGATCTGGGTTCCTGACTTCATACTCCCCACGAACTTGGTTGACAATTAGTTGAGAATCCCCAAAGGCTTCGAGATATTCGACCCCCAGCTCCTTGGCGAAACTGAGTCCTATGAGGAGTGCGTTATACTCGGCTACGTTGTTAGAGCATGGACTCGTCAGCGAATAAGCTCGAGGCATCACGTGCTTCCCTGGGGAAACTAAGACAACTCCAACTCCAGAAGTGACCTTAGGACATCCCGGAGTTACTGCTTTATTGACTGCTCTCGAGGCACCATCAAAATATAACTGCCATACTTGTTGGTGTGACGTGGTATTAACCTCGTGGGTTTCATCTGGCAAGTCATCGTACACTTCCACCGTATCTGTTGTCGGGCTCGCCGCCAAAAGATCACAAATTGCCTGTCCTTTGACCGACTTCTGCTGTTTGAAGTGCAGATCATACTGGGACAAAAGAAGGGCCCACTTTGCCAACCGCCAATTCATCGAACCTGGTTGAGTCATGAATACTCGTACCGGATTAACACTGGCAATGACATAAATCGTCTGGCCGACTAAGTAATGTCGCATCTTCTGCACCGCAAACACCAATGCAAGACATTCTTTCTCGATCATCGGGTATCGAGACTCGGCGCCTATCAAGGTCCGACTTAGATAATAGACTGCCTGTTCGTGACCATTATCATCGTCTTGTGCTAATAAAGCACTTATCGAATGGTTCATCGCCTTGATATAAATCAAGAACGGTTTACCTGATTTTGGTGCAACAAGAACAGGTGGATTCATTAGATATGCCTTGATATCTTCGAATGCCTTCTGGCAAGCATCGTCCCAAATAAACGATACGCCTTTCTTGTTTAGCTTCGAAAATGGTTGGCACTTCCCAGAAAGATTTGAAATGAATCTCCGGATATACGCCAGACGCCCTTGCAATCCTCTGAGTTCCCTTAGGTTCTTCGGGGGTTGCAATTCATTTATCGCCTTTACCTTGTCTGGGTCTATGTGTATACCCTTGGTGGTAACGACGAATCCAAGGAATTTTCCGCTGGACATTCCGAGGAAGGATTTTGTGGGATTCATCTTCAATTGATGACTCCGCATGAGATCAAACATTGTTCTCAAGTCTTTGATGTGATCTTCTTTGCTGCGGCTTTTCACCACCAAATCATCAACGTAGCATTCAACTGTTTTCCTGAGGTGTTTCTGGAAAATCTTAGTCATCGCTCGCTGGTATGTGGCACCTGCATTCTTCAGACCGAATGGCATCACCGTGTAGCAGAAAATACCGAGGGGCGTTCTGAATGCCGTATGCTTTTCGTCATCCGGGTGCATCTTGATTTGATTATACCCCGAAAAGCCGTCCATGAAGGACATTCTTTCGAATCCGCACGTATTGTCGATAATGACGTCCGTGATTGGGAGAGGAAAATCATCTTTTGGACATGCTTCGTTCAGATTCCTGAAGTCGATGCAAATCCTGATTTTGCCATTCTTCTTCATGACTGGAACGATATTGGCTAACCAGTCTGGATGTTGTTCTTCCCGGATAAACCCTGAGTCGATCAACTTTTTAACTTCAGCCTCGATGGCTTCCATGATCTGCGGACGAAACCGTCTTTGCTGTTGCTTGACAGGTTTGGCATCCGGCTTGATGTCGAGGCGGTGCATCGCCACATTGGGATCGAGCCCTGGCATGTCTTCGTAGTTCCAGGCGAAGACGTCGATATATTCTCTGATCAAGGCAATTAATTCCTCCTTTTCATCTGATGGAAGACTACCACTGATGAATATGGGCTTTGGATTATCTTCATCACCCATATTGATTTGGACTACCTCGTCTTCGGTGGGTGGCTCTCTCTGTTCGAACCTATCACCATATTGCATGTTCAGGTGATGAACCCATGGGTCCTCCCACGTTTGCATTTGATCGTCGTCCTCCATTGTAGATGGATCAGCCGTAGTCATGTTCGACATTAAGGCCTTGAACACTTCTCCCAAACTTATGTCGGAATCTTCAGCTGAAGAATCTGGCAAATACCCATCCTTAGCCTTGTTAGCAATTTGATCGATGATCTGCCATCCACATTCGTCATCTGATGAAACGTAGCCTAAGCCCCTCTTGTGACGATAATATCCCTCCGGTTTACCCTTTGGTACATATGCCGCTTTGACTGGGACACGGGAACCTCGATCGAAGTATAGACCTTCTCCGAGTGTGAAATCATACCCTTGTCTTTCCATGAGCTTGCGCGCTTCTGGACTGTACTTAGATAAATGTAAACCAGATTTGTCACCATTTTCATCCTCTCTTAGGAAATGATCTGGCACCGGACGACTTTCTCCTTTACCGAAGATCACTTCTTTTTGTCCCCCTATTTTGGCGGGAATAATCTGAGTTGTTCCGAAAGAGTGTTGGAGACGCTTCTTCGTTACATACGACGATCGGAGCGGCATACACAATTCGGGATTATCGTACAATCCCTTTATCACATCATCAAAAGACAAGGAGTACTCTAAACCATTATTTATTTCAGGTTCGGCAAGTTGCCAGTTACAACCGCCATCTGACGACTGTTCGTCGTCGAGATTGATTACAAAGGGTACAATGTCATTAAAAACAAAACCACCATTGTAATCGAATCCGGCTTCGGAATCAGCTTCTTCTCCGCTGTCCGTGCCTTGGACCGATGGTTCCGTGTCGGATTCATTACCATAAAGGAGAGAATCTGTGAAATAATTCTCGTACCCTTTGAATGGTTGCTTATCCGCGACCACCGTCCTAACTCTTCCATCAGTGTCGACATATTTCAAACACTGATGTAGAGTGGAGGGGACTATAACGTTACTATGGATCCAAGGCCGACCCAATAGTAAGTTATAGGATGTCTCTGCATCAATCACGTAGCACGTGACCTCCGTCTTTAAATCGCCCATTTGGCACTTTATCCGGATTTTACCCAAAGGTCTTGACCCGCTGGTATTGAATCCGTATATGACCGTGCCCGTTGACGCCAACTTGCTGATTGGGATTCCCAGGCTGTGCATTAGGCGAAGCGGCATAATACTCACAGCGGAACCCGGATCTACTTGGATCCGGTTGACTTCGCTGGAGCCAATGTACCCGACGAAGTACAGGGGCCGATCGTGGTTTGAATTCTTCGTCTGCATATCCTCTTTGGTGAAGGTGATGCAGGGAATGTTCTTAGCTGCCACATTGCACTGTTGGGCTAGCGTATCCAGTTCTTCAGAAACTGGTTTGACCCTTGTGAGGAATGCTTCTGAATCTGCCAGGGCTTCCTGCAAGGCTTCTCTAGTCTCCTTGGATAACCGCAACAGCTCGTACAATGTTATCCGCGCTGGAATGTTAGCTAGCTGAGCCATAATGTCGAAGGCGCGAGGGTTTTTTGAACTCTCCGGTTTGTCTTTTCCAATCGGACGACTGAAACGAGACTGCTTCGGATTCTGTACCTCTTCGGGCCTCTTTTCCTTCTGTTTATCAACCGGTTGTCGTCGAACATCTTCAGCCGGTTTGGGAATTGGGATCACCCCCATCTCTGTGATAGTCTTGGGTGGTCCCTGTTTTGTCACCCCTAGCTTAGCTGCTTGTTCACTATGTGACGGATAGTTGAAGTGGTACTGATTCCCACTTCGGGTCGTAAAGACCTCATGTTTCTCGTCGGAGAGTGGAAAAGTGGTGATCCTTTCATCCTCTTCACCCGGGATAGCAGAGACTCCATAACAAGACTTCCCTTTCCCTTTGGACTTCTTCTTGGATGACGATCCAGCCCATTGTTCATCTCTGATTAGGTCGGGGTGCACCCAGAGAATTTCACCGTTTGGAGCTGTGTGCGGCACGAGTCCCTTTTGGCGCTGTCCGTGCGGATCGTCGTTCACCGTCTTCATCCCGACTTTGGTAACGCGCTTAGGCTCGAACCAATCTGCAGGCACCGATCCAAAACTGATGGACACTGCATTTGCTCCCACATTCTTGGCCGGTTTCGGAGTTATGACTCCTACATCGATCAAGGCCTGGATCTTGTCCTTGAGGTGGTAGCAGGACTTCGTAGGGTGGTGAACCGCTCTGTGATACGCGCAGTACCTCGGGTCTGTCACCTTGGTAGCCCCTTCATGATCCACAATCGCAGGCAGCTGGATTTTGTTGTTCTCCAACAGATATTTGAAGATGCCGGGAACTTCGTCATCTTTGAAGGAGTAGACTTTAGGAAATCTCGGCTCCGAAGACTTTTGCTTCTGAGACCGCTGCTGCCAATGTGGCTGTGATTGCTGTGGAGCTCGCTGCTGTTGCTGCTGTTGCTGCTGTTGCTGAGGTTGCAATTGAAAGGTTTGATTAGCATCAACAGCATTAACCTGAGCTTTACCTTTTCCCTTCTGATTGAAGTTCTGCTTTGGAGGATTTGTAGCCGGTTGGCCTCTCTCCGCCTTCTTTCTTCTAAGGAACCGCTCAGCTTGCTCACCTCGGACCTTCAAGTCCTTCCATGTCTTGGACGGAGCTGTGCCCATTGCTTCCAAAACGTCCAGTGAGAGGTTGTTGTGGCAGGTTTGGAGGATGAACTCCTCGCTAATCGGGTCCCGGCAATTCATCGCCTTATTCCGGAACCTTTTGACGAAGACTTCGACCAATTCTCCGTCCTTCTGCTTTTCATCAAGCAACGACCCGATTGAGATTTTGGTGTCGTCGTCGAAGAAATTCGCGAGGAATTTTGTCTCCATGTCATCCCAACTGTTTATACTTCCTGGCTTGAGGCGACGATACCAATCGAAGGCGGCTCCGCGAAGAGTGCCAACGAATGACCGCACCATCAGAGGCTCATTGCCAGAGATGACTCCCAAGTGCGATTTGAAATAAATCAAATGCTGAGTTGGTGAACCCATCCCATTAAACGGCGTGAAGTTAATTAGACTAAACTTCGCCGGATATGGGATCGATTCCCATTCTCTTGGGTAGGGACAGGGAATGCCTGTCTTTTTAGTCTCTTGAGCAGAAATCAATGTGTTGATTTTGTTCTCGAGATTCTTAATTTTTAAGCTTTCACCTGTGTCTTCACTGGTATTATCATTACCACCCCCTGGATTGATGGGAGGGTTATTAACGTTGCGAGCTTCATTTGTGCCCTCCTCTTCCAGGTTGTTCTGGTTGGGCTGACTTGGTTCGCCTTGTTGGTGCCTTAATGCATGAAGTTGTTGGTCATGCATCTCTCTCATGTTCTGCATGGCCATTTGCATCTCGAACCTAAAGGTTTCTTGTTGTTTGGCCATGGCATCTTCAAGCATCTTGGCCACCTGCTCCGCACTTATCATGAGCGACTCGCGGGGCTGTCCCTCACTGGACACTGTATTATCAGACGCCACTGCGGAACCAGCATCTGATTCTTCATCTCCCGAAGGTACTCTTGTTCGGACTCTACCATACGTTGCGCGAATGATAGCCCCAGATTGTAAACGAGTCCTGGGTCGGGATGTTTCTGGAATCGTCTCGGGGTTATCCTGAGCCGTTGTTCCTGTGCTGGTCATGTTGGCGGTGACCCTTGAATGTTCACCGTCCTTGACCATCGTTCTTTTTCTTCGGAAACGCCTGGGCCTTGGCTTTGGCGCTTCATTGCTGAGTCTCTCAAACACGGAAACTCTTTCGGGGACTGTCTTTACACAGTTGCATTCAGACAGTACTGCCCGAATGAGATTTGAACAAGGACATAGATTCCCGAATCTTCGAGGGCTCCTCTTTCTAGATTTGTTCGTACCCCCGGCACGATAGTACAGCTCATCTGTTTGGAGGTCAGAGCAAGCTATCGTGTGTTGGCACGATCTCTCAGGTATAACGTTGTCGTCATCAGATGACAACGTTTCCTTCTGAGGAATAATTGTCTTTTTCGGGCTCTCGAGAGTTATACGCCTCGAAACGCGTCTTTGTGGACGTGAATCTTCAGCGGAATCTTGCACTTCTATGCGCAAAGTTGTGCGCTTGGGTGCCGCGGTTTGCTCCAGGTGTTGAGGGTTGCGGCGACCCCCAGCATGCTGTATTGGTTGGGACTTCTTCACTGGCCCCAAGCGTTCCTGAATTGGAGCTTTACCTCGTTCCTTCGGAAGTGGGCCGAGGCGCTCCAAAACTGATCTTCTCTTCTGGGATGGTCCTGCGGGATCTCCCAGGGTAGTTGCGGCAATCACCGGCCGTTTGGGTTGACTTGCCGGCGTCCGAACTTTTGGAGGCTGCGGGTTTTGCTCCT
>BQKN01059698.1:0-14509 GCA_022839385.1 Asparagus kiusianus
GTTGATGGTGGATTAATATTTGACTGTCCTTGTATTTGGAAGCTCCCTGTCCCTTTGAAGATTAAAATCTTGTTATGGTTGTCTATTAGGGAGAAATTGAATATAAAGGACATACTGATTAGAAAAGTGATTGTGATTGAGAATATATGTGTATTGTGTGGTGTCGAGGTTGAGACTCATTCTCTTGTATTTATTTATTTTTTTATTTTTTATTTTTTTTACAATGGCTTTATGTGGCTTCTTTAAGGGGATCCATTAAACATAAATTTGATGTAACTGGTGATTTTATGAGAGTACATGAGTTATGGTCTTCATGGAGATAATTTTGTGTGCCTCATGTTTCAAGGTAGAAGTGGGACATGTATAGTAGTGCTTTGATTTGGGTTATCTGGTGTGAAAGAAACAATCGCAATTTTTAATTAAAAAATGCAGACATTTTTAGCAGTTATTGGGCAGATTAACTATTTTGTTGATTTTTAGTTAGGGAGAACTTGGATCACAGTATCAGTGCTTCCTCAAGGAACTACTTCAGACACAGTGTTTGTAGAAGGGGACCTGATGATATAAGGATGGATTTCGACCTGCAATCAAAGCATTGATTTTGAGAACAAGTGTAAATGCATTTCAACTTTGATTTTCACAAAGCGAGTAAATACATAGTCCTCATCTACAATCAGCAAGCACATATTCTACATTGTGTAATATAATAAGAGAATTAGGATGCATTGCTAAACATCAAGAGAAATTATATCAAGGCGCGCGATATTAGTTAACAAGTGTTCTGAAGTATGAAAAGAAGTAAGAAGGAAATGACTTAATCAGAATAAACAGAAAGGAGATGCAGATTTCTAGGCAATTTTTCCATAAAAATTTTGGGACAAGTACATCATATGGAGAGTATATGCAGATGGACATAGTATCAACTAACACACAACTAAGAATTTGGAAATGGTCGGCAACTCGCAGAGTGGAAGTAGTTGTCTTTGGTGCGTTCGTATTTTCAATTTGTTACGGACAACCGATTTTGCTGGAGAATCCTGCAAGGAATTTTAAAATATAGCAGCTAAACATAAATAACAAATAACAAAACACAATGCAAATGATCAGAGCCTAACCAACACCAATATTTGCGAAGTGATTGTCCTCAAGTTAAATCAACCAATTGTATATCAATGGATCCCTCTGTTCTTAGTAGTGAAATATGGTAAACATCAAGAAGTTTCATATGAATCCCTTTCTTGGATCCAGCAGCAGCTGCTTTATTAAACTCCTCGATATCAGTTGTTGTGATGAATTTAAAAGCTATTTGCAAGGCCCTTCAAATCAAAAGATTTTGATACAAAAAATAGGCAATCAATATATGGAGAGAAATGAAGCAAACTAAAATCATAACCCTCAACAATGATATTAATCATATAAAACAAGGTCTTCCACAACAAAATGGTAGAAAATAAAATAACAAACATAAAAATCTTTTAAGGCTATAAAGTAACTTCACATATCCAGAGAGCTTCGAAAGAACATTGACAAACAAAAGAAAGATTAGAATAGGTTATTAGTAGTAATATTCTTCAACATCTTCATCCTCTTCTTCTTGATCTTCTGGATCTTCCTCTTCTTCCTCATTGATGCTTCCTACATGACTTGTTGTTTGGGCCTGCACAAATCTCAAAAAAATTAGAAATATCATGCTTTACTGTAGGCTGTCTAAAAATCACAATAGATAGCTGATCCCCATCAAACACCGATGATGGAAGTTACAATCTGACGACTTTCAGAAGGCTACAATTTGAAGACTTTCACGTAGATCGCTGAAGATTACAATCTGACGATCTTCACGACAACTGATGAAAGCTCTAATCAACAGCCTTCACAATCAACATCGGGAGTTACAATCTGACGATTCTCGCATATCAGAGAGCTAAAGCAAAGATTACAAAATGACGATCTTTGCAACGCTTCGACAGAAAGAGGCTACAAATCGACGGTCTCTTCAAACCAAGCTACGAAAGTCCTCCCCGCACACCAGCATCAAGACGCACCGCGTTCATAGCTACGAACGCAACCCAACGCAGCTCTATACCGCTGCCAAACGCAGCTTCACTCGCTGCCAGACGCAGCTCTAATCGCTGCCAGACGCAGCTCCAACCGCTGCCAGACGCAGCTTCACTCGCTGCCAGACGCAGCTCTACTCGCTGCCAGACGCAGCTCCAACCGCCGCCTAACGCAGCTCTATACCGCTGCCCAACGCAGCCTTTAAGCTGCCAAACGTAGCTTCTAAGCTGCCAAACGCAGCTTCCAACCAGACGCTGCGTCCGAGCTTTCAGACGCTGCGTTTAAATGCAGAATTCATGCCAGAACGCGGATTTTGCGTTTGACTCGTTCAAACACGAGCTGAACGGTTTCAAAACCGTTTCCCACGATCTGAGGGGATCACAACTCCACTCAGGAGTAATTTAAGGGGGCGGTTTCATCCCATTAGCCCCACTTAGGAGCGAATTAAGGAGGTGGTTACACACCTTAATCCTCTATAAATAACTAAGAAATCAGCTTAGTTAAGGGCGGGCTTTTGGATCCTGGGGCTAGCATTTTCGGATCTTTCTCTTTAACAGCAAAGAAGAGATCCTTGGATTGTCTAACCAATTACGGTTAAGATCAAACAAACTCATTCAGAGTTCTAAAACTTGCCACGCAAGTTCTCCACAACGTCAAATCGTGAGGAGGAGATCACGTTCCAGTGAAACAAGACGTCGGATCGTCAACGAGAAGCAATCTCGACGCGAGCATTCGAGGGAGGCATCTCATCGCCACCGTGAAGAACCCAGTTTTAAACAAAGGAGAAAATCAAACTTATTTTCTTCTCTTTTGTACCCCGGAATTCAAATTGTAATCGAGAATTGAGAGTTGTAATCATTCTTTTTCTAAGCAGTTAGAGAGAATAAAATCAAATACAATTCTTTTACTATTCTTCTTGTTACAAAATTTTCCACAAACATTTACATAGGAACATTGTCCCACATTTGAGAATAGAAAAGTAATTTTACTTTGCAAGTTCGGCTATTGTGGCCTTTCCCATGACATTTCCCACAAGTTCTTTGCTTCTTAGCTTTCAACTCTGAAGGAGGCTTGAAACGTTGCATCTTTCTTTTTCCTTTGCAATTTGAAATAGGAGGAGCTCTCACGATACAATTATTATCAATAATACTTTCTTGTGTTTGAGAACATGTAGAACCTTGGATTTGCGTCATGTCGTCATGCCCCGATTTATTCTCTAGTAAGTGCATTTTTGTCGCTACTAATTCTCGCACAACTTGATCTATTTTTTTATTTGCCAAATTATACAACTCAATACACGTGGAACCGTCTGCAACCAATTTCATTATTTTTCGAGACAAACTATTAAACATTAGAGTCTTTGAGGAGGAATTTGACGATTCAGTGCTAAGACATTGGTGCGTATCAAAACTTTCTTCCTTAGCTGACTTTGTCCATCTCTTTAAAATATATTCAGATGGCATTTCCAAGATATCAAGATGCAAAAGCACCTTAAGCACATGCGAGCACACCATTCCACTAAATTCGAACATTTTACAATTGCAAGATATTGCTGTAGGGGCTTGGAAGGTAACCATATAAGTTCTTCTTCTAGCACTTGGTTTGTCTGAGTTTGGGACTTGCACTAGTTTGTACAATGCTTTAGGCTCCATTTCATTCAGAGAAAATGAAAATACCTCTTTTAGTTGATCCTTGAAGACCCTAAACATTGCTCTAGTATAAATTTTTTGTGCATGCCTCTCTATTGGGCTTGGAGACCACGAACTTGGCTTGTATTGCAGAGAGCGAAAATCCTCTTCCTCTTCTACGTCATATCGATCTTCTAAAGCCTTTTCATATTGCATGACAAACTCATAAATTGTTGTATGGTTATTAACTCTACCTTTGAGAAGTGCATTGAAACTCTCGCTTCTTTGCGTTGTAGACATGAAAGCACAAAATATATTTCGAAAGTATGATGGCACCCACTTATCTCGAATTTGATACAAATGTTTTAGATGTGTGTTATCTTCAACTCCATGCTTCTCTATCATACTAGTCCAACTTGACTCAAAATCCTCAACTGTTAAGCTAAAATTGATGCAACTAAGAAAGTCCTCTTGAAACTTATCTTTTGTACCAAATAAAATGCCTAGATGCTCGCGTGCTTTCCGAAGAATGTGCCACTTACAAAACCGATGAGCCGTATTAGGAAAGACCTCACTTATTGCTTTCCTCATTGAAGGATCTTGATCTGTCAGAATACAAGTAAGATGCTTACCAAACATTGCATTAAGCCATGTTCGAAACACCCACATGAAGGATTCGGCGGTCTCGTCTCTAATCAAAGCACAACCAAATAATATAGTTTGAGAATGGTGGTTTACCCCGATGAATGGTGCAAATGGCATACTGTACTTGTTTGTACAATAGGTTGTATCAAAAGTGACTGCATCTCCAAAATGCTGGTAGGCCATCCTTGATCTCCCGTCAACCTAAAACATATTTTTTGCACAATTATTACTATCAATCTGGACTGCATAAAAGAACATAGGATTCTCAGCTTGTAGTTGTTGAAAGTGACTTAGAGTCATTGAGATATCACTCTCAAAAAGAGACATTCTTTGGCGCGTTGCAAAGTTACTTAGGTCCATCGTGAATGATAAATTACGAACCCCTCCACGTTGAGATGCAATGAAGTCCCTAATATGCTTTGTTGAAATATTTTGCTCACGCATGGTTCGTATAAGGTCGACTTCTTCATCTCTAATCTTTCGCCGACATTGATAGAAACGAGATTTTGAGGGGCTCGGTACTAATTCATGATTGTGCTTCTTCTCAAAGGTGATATGATCCAATTTTCTTCATCATCTAATTTCACACGCATACTTGCTTTGCAACCAGTTCGAATGCTAGATATCTCATTCGACGGACTTTTCTCGAACGTGTTATCCCTAAGTAAAGGCTCATTCCCTTTGTTTTTAGGGAAACCCTCATAAGAGCATGTAAATAATTGCATTGTGACGACATTCTTTCTCTTAGACAAATAATTAGATCCTTTTCGAATCCCAAACCCAATTAGTAGTGCATAAGCACTATAATAATTCATTGCTTCCTCCAAACTTTTGAACATCATACCGATCTTCGGTTCATCAATACATGGTATGCGACTCAAGTTTTCTTCTAAATGTTCATCTTTATGTGGCTGATTCTCTTGTGTCGTCTTTTCTATTTCGTCATTTGCACGAAAAAGATCACTGTCTACATATTCTCCTAATCTTGCCATGAGACAACCTGTAAACATAATGGAAAGATTATTAGATTGCTTCATAGATGAAGAAAATTTTAATATAGGATAAAGTGAGCTCACAATTGATAAAATAAAAATAACAAGTGGAAGGGGAAATCTATATTTAATAGTTACTAACAAACTAAAAAGAAAACGTCTAAAATAAGAATACCATTGAAGAAATCTATCGAGACTGAAGACAATCAAGTAGCATAGTAAAAGAATGTGAAACATTAATCTCTGAAGTTTTCTTGACTGCCTTTATAATATTGTTGGGTGTTTATTCCTAAATTTGGTACCATGAAATGTGCTGCATAAATCTAGCAAAATGAACTCTCAAATTAATGTTTGAATGAAGTGTGTCAGCAACGTTTCATAGTTTGGGAGATAAAATCAAGGGGATTATTGTTACTCTTTTCATATCTCAATTAATAGATAACTATATATCATAAGTTCATAGATATTTTGGAACAATTAAGTACAAAAAGGAACACGTGATTATAGAAAAAAAAGAATGAGAGAAGGGGGAAAAAGCATATGGTACGCATATACAACCTTCTCCCTCGTAGCATTTTTTTTAAGACTGAAATTGCATGCTTTTTTGTTAACAGCAGGATTCAAATATAAAAATTGTGTCATGTGGTAAGGCTAAACCGTGAATCAAACTCATAGATGGAGAAAAAAGGGGAGAACTAAAACCTGAGGCTGACTTCGGAAACACGACGATGATGGCGGTCTCTAGCGAGGAAGAGGTACGGGCGCGAGATGGAGAGTTGGGGTTAGGCGGTGATGATCCATCCCTAGTTTTAGGCTACAGAATCAATTAAGAGAGATTTGTGGATTTGCTTAGACGAAAATACCCCTCTTGCAATTAATTCATGCCACGTCATCAAATCAAAATCATGAGATTAAAATTTAATCCAACGGTTATAAACCTTGGTGGACAAGGACTCTTATCAACTTAAGTTGACAAGAGTTTCTCTCTCTCTCTCTCTCTCTCTATATATATATATATATATATATATATATATATATATATATATATATATATATATATATGTGAAAACTTGTGTCAACTTAAGTGGATAGGAAATAGTTATCCACCAAACTTTTTATCCATGGATCTTGCCTAGTGATCCTTGAATGATATGAAGAGACTTTTTATATTAATAAATGAGTGGCTAAAAAGTTTGGTGGACAGCTATTCCCTATCCACTTAAGTTGATAGGAGTCTTGCTCTCTCTCTCTCTCTCTCTCTATATATATATATATATATATATATATATATATATATATATATATATATATTAATAATATATCTTGTTCGGGTTGGGCAGTTCATAGTGGGTCAAGTTAGATCGATTGTTCATTCCACGTGTTTTTGCTTGTTGGTTAGCACAGACTTCTTGCGCCTACATATTTTAGTTACGTATCTACTTAATATTCTTGCTAACTTCACGACATCAATCGCTCGGGTTATGCAACAAGCAAGATGCTCATTGCGTTTACAAGTTAGAAGAAAGAAATGACTCAGTGTGTTGATATCTTATAATTCTGAGATTCTCAGACATTTTCATGGAGATCAGTTTTCACTGTCGAGTACCTATGAACACCCAATGCAAGTAGAAGAGCGCATATGGTCATTAAATGATGTTAATTCTTGATTTAGTTGTTTAACAGTACCTATTCCCATGTATAAGATGGTTGTTGAAAGTTGAAACACACAATGATACAATATGATGTTGAAAGCAAAGAGGAGGAAGATATCACAAGTGGAACAAGAATAAATATACCAACCTCAAATCCCCTTTAGAAAGTATACATTGGAGAAGAATCCATCTTCAAGAAGGGTTATGGAGAGAACACTCAGAAAAGCTTACTTTAAATGGCAAGTACTCGCAGCTCATTAATATGTTTCTCAAGTTTCTAAGGGCCATTCTTTTCTTCTAGGCACATTTAATTATGTGACCTTCTCATTCTCCAAAAAGTCAACACACTTCCTAAACACAAAATTTGAAGAGACTCAACTTTCATAGAGAATGACCAACCACCAGTAACAAATATTACACATTCCAAAGAAGATTTAAGGAGGCTTCATGTGATAAAAGAGATCATGATTTGACCTTAAAAGTAGTTTCTTAACCCACTAGGCTGTTACACTCATTCGTTGCTGGGAGAAAACTGATCTTCAAGTTCATGGCTTCCTTCTCCATGATAGGATGGCAGGTTTTCCGCATTTTAGCTAGCTAAAACTCCTTAGTCCCAGGTAGAGTTCTAGTTTGCATGCATGACTACCAATTTGCTTTGAATTTTTGAAGTGACTATTCATCCTTGGCTTGAGTTTGCCATGTTAACCTTGTGGAATTGCCTTGAAAGTCATTTGCTTGCAGTGGTTGTTGGTGATACTTCTTTTACTTGATTATGTGATCGTTAACTTGTCCATACAATTCCATCATATGCTTGCTTTCCTCTGATGATAGAGAAACCACAAGGCGAAGATGTCCTTTGGTAGTGAACCAGGAGCAATACGCTATAAGGTTTGGTCAAACTAATGTAATTTATTTGTAGCTCACTGTCTCCTATGTTCTATATTTCCATCTCGCGCCCTCTCTTTGGCTATGAGGCTATAAGGGTTTGGCCAAGTGTTTTATATCACTCTCACTACTATAGTGCTGTGCAGATGTGTTTGGTCACGTAGCAGTCTAAGGATTATAGTTCTTGAACATAAAGTAGAAAACTACATAGTTGCTTTTAGTAAACTTAATGTCTTTACTCCTGGTCAGCTTGTTAGTGTGGTAAAATTTTGAATCTTTTGATGTTCATTACTTGGTAAGCTGTTATGATTTTCCATACTCATCAACTGCGGTTATCCCCTTACCCATTGGCTTGTCTATGCTTGTGATGTCCTCAATGGGCAGCGGACAATGGTAATGTAGATCATGAATAGACACTTCCAAATTAAACCCAATTTTGTAGTAGAATTGATGTGTAATATTGGAACTGATTTTCGTTGAGTTGGATAAAACCAATTGAATAGTATTATTAGCTTAAGCTCTGACTTCTGAAACTTCACTGCCTAAATTGATCTTAATATTCCTTGGTATAGAAGGTCTTCTTTGTTTAGAATTACCTTTCAAATGATATTGTTACCTTTTGGTCATTTGCGAGAGAGCAAGGCAGAGAGGCAAAGAGCAATTGAGGTGGGTTGAGACACAGTGCAAAGGTACGACAAGAAGACCTCGCAAATGCTCACACACTGAAGAAAGAAAGAAAGAAAAAAAAAGAAAAAAAAAGAAAAAAAAAGAAAGAAAAAAGAACACCCACCCGTTACATCTACGCTAAGAACTAACACTCTGCTAAGATCAACGACTGATGCATGTTGATTTCATGTGAAAATTATGAAACTGTGATTTCTGATGCTTCTTAACAGATCTTGATGGGGAACATGATTCCACTTCCCTGTCGCTCATAAGGTGCCTTAAATATGACCACAATTCCCTACGATGAAGTTCTCTTTTTGCTTCTTTGTCTATAACATTTCTAGTCTTTTGAATTGAATGATTGCTTGGTGATTTTCTTGAGCTTAGACTCCATCACCAAGAAAAAGCTGTACTTATCTCTGAACTGGCATCAAAGTTTCAATTGGAAGGTTTTTCCCCTTTTAGCTTATGGATGAGACTTTCCTTCCTCATAATTGCCTTGGCTCAGAATTTGTCCCCAACTTATTGATATTAGGTTGAAATTAGTCAATAATCAGTCAAAAAACTTGGCCAACTTTTTAGTGGATTTCTCATGGTGTTGAATCATTCTTCATGCACTAGTAGATAACCACTTAACCAGCCTACGGTTATGGTTCATCTGTGATGCTTAAGCAAACGATAATCTCCTCTCATGTGGAGTTATGGTCACACAAAGAAGCCATGGGGCGAAAGATGATTCAAATGGAAAAGTAAGCTATTTGGGATCAATGGTAAGGTTCAATCCAATATATCTTGAAACTTTGTGCTCGAAACCTTGTGCTGTGATACTATTAAAGATAATTGTCTCTTTCCCAAAAAGCATAAGCTAGTAAACACTACAATGGATATAAAATAAACTTTAACATAGATTACACCATGCGGAACTTGGATTTGGAGGCTGTGATGGTGTTAGCTAGAAGATCATGCTTTCTCCTTAAATAATTAAAAAAATCCTGTTTTTGTATATGAATTTTCTACTTAGAAGGCATGAAGAATACGTGCAAAATTTTGTCAGTGTAACTGATATGGTGAAATCCAAGATATGTTTACCCTATACTCACTGTCAATGGTTTTATCTTTGGTGTTTGATTTTTGAATTACTTGGTTTTGAATCTATACCACATTTCATTCTTTTCTGAAAATAAAAATATACTGTTATGTAGCTTTTTTCTTTTCAATATTGTATCCACTGTATTTTATCAAGGAATGTCAGCTCTGAAGTGAAATTGAAAGGTGTTTAGTTAACTTGATGTGTGAGATGGACTGATGGATATTATTGTATCTTCAATCAATTTATATCTTGAGTTCTACAAACTCAATGATGTATTAATCAAATTTCTGTAAATAACTTATAATATCTATTTCCATCCTCTAGCTCAGACACTTCTTTGCTTGTTGCAATAAAAAATGTGCAAAAGCATCTCCATGACTTTCAACAAGTGAATTTGGGAACTCTAATGATAAAGCATCATGTGGTTCTTTGATTCTTTGAACTATAGGAAATTATTTTGATCTATTTTGAAACAAAGTGGGTAAATGGACGGCATTGCAGGATAAGGAGGGGATACCTCCTGATCAGCAGAGATTGATTTTTGCTGGAAAACAACTGGAAGATGGTCGCACCCTTGCTGATTACAACATTCAGAAGGAGTCAACACTTCATCTTGTTCTCAGGCTGAGGGGTGGAACAATGATCAAGGTGAAGACGCTTACTGGAAAGGAAATTGAAATTGATATTGAGCCCACTGATACCATTGATAGGATCAAGGAGCGGGTTGAGGAGAAAGAAGGGATTCCACCTGTGCAACAGAGGTACCACTCCTAAGTTTATTTGAAAATTTTAATTTATTATGCCTAACTCTTGTTGATCTTAATTTAGTTCTATACATGTTCATCTATGGTTTTGAATTTAAAATTCGGATTTTTACGCTATTTGGTTGCCTCTGAAGACTTGGTAAGATGACTGTAGTGCAGTTCATTATTGGCTTTATGCTAAAACACTTTGTTTGCCGATGTTAATGCTTATTGAATCTCCTTGACTTTGAGCACTTCTACTTGTACCTACTGCTTAAAACATGTCAAAGTTTGAGTGGGATTAAGGAGATTAAATTCAAAGAATTATGCAATAAAATATTTCTTCATCTCAATCAATGTTTGGCAATTTGGTTGAAACTGGTTCATCTAGAGATCAACACGTTCTGATATCAATCCTTGTTAATAACTTGAGTTTCTTGCAGGGTTCTTATGAAATATTTTCTTATGAAATAAATTTCATTTAAAAAGCTTTCTGAGATGTTGTTCATGTTGAGCAATGGTTTTGTTGAGCGTGATAATAGGACTCTATGATTTCACCTGCATGATTTAAGTACATTGAGCGTGATATATAGGTCTCCATGCTTTCATCTGCATGATTTAAGTACATGCTTTATTTACTTGATTTTGTATCTCGAGCGGCAAGAGGGTAAAACTTTGTCGGCTGTGACTTGCGGGATGCTTTGGCTAGAAAAGTTAGGCTAAAGTTAAGATCAAGCTCGAAGCCACATTTAGCAAACACACAAAAAGGTACAAGGTTCATGGAAAAATGGATAGATGGGAGTATACATGCATCATTGACGTTTTCTTTTAAAAGTTGTATATAAATACCCCCCCCCCCCCCCCCCACACACACACACAAAAAACTTTGTTTTGCTGTGTGCGTGGTTTTTTTTTTTTTTTTTTGGGTGGGGTGGGGTGGGGAGACTCATGGATTTAGTTGACGCTAACCATCACGTGCCTTCCAGGTCATGATTAGCAAACTCCTTCCTTGAAGACCCCAATACCTGTACCCACATGGATGTCATTCTTGGTTTACTGAAGACAAGACAGGGTTATGATTCTTTTACCCACATCTTTAGGTTTTTGGCTAGATAAGTTAAGGGGTGAGAATTGTGCATTTTTACAAGTGAAGTAGAATTGCAAGCTCATCTCCCATCAGGAGTTGGATTAATTCTGGAAGGGAGTTTATAACTCTAGGATCTCTAACTAATGCAGGATGAGGTTCGTGTGAATATTTTTTTGAAGTGACAATATTATCCTTGACCTCTTAGACATAATTTGTGCTTGGCAAGAGTTAACCTCGACTCTATGCTGACTCTTGTCACGTTTATTTTTTGTGTGGGATAAAATTGAATTTGACGATTCTACGCAGGAGTCATTGTGATCTTTTATTCTTGAACAAAATTTGCAAAAGGTTGCATTTAATTGTTGTGCAAAAAATTATTTATGACAGTTCTTCTCTAAAAGGTCCTATAATCTATGAGAGTACTAATTACCCACACATGAACCATTTATTTCATGAAGACTCTGTAGCTGCAACCTATATCATCATTAGTTTAGGCTGGATATTAGTTTGATATAATTCTTTTCACATACTTTCCTCGACAAGTATGTGTCTTTCCTTAAACCACTCTTAACCGTAAATCTGAGCTTTGCTGCGAACGTGAAGGCCATAACACTTTGGTAGTTAGTTGTTATCTGTTATAAAATAGCCTCATTATTATTAGATTCTCTTGTCCCCTTTTGCTTCATATTATGATGATCCGAATTTCTTTTCCAGGCTCATTTATGCAGGTAAGCAGCTTGCTGATGACAAAACTGCTAAGGAATACAACATTGAGGGTGGTTCTGTCCTTCATCTTGTGCTTGCTCTCAGGGGAGGTCACTAGTCACTGCTTGCATTTTCCCATATAAAATTATCTACTGAGAAACCATCGTTTGGTATGATGATTATATATCTCTACGCTTTTCTCGGTGTATAAGACCATATAAAAACAAACCATATCGCACTTAAAATTGCAAATTTTAATTTGTTCAGGTCATTACTCTCTATGGAACGTTGCGAATTGTTCTGTGTTTTATGCCTCTCTATCTGACTCTTTGGTTTCTGTTTTTGAAGGTTCCATGCGCTTGTTTTTGCCTTTCGTCTTGTTATGATGCTTGTAGTATTTTATTTGCTCGCTGAAGGGAAGCTGGTTCTGTAGAAAGTTTGGAAACCTGTGTTGAGAAAATATGACGTCTTTTCTTGAATACACATAAATCATAGGGATGTTGCCTGCAGTTTCACTGGCTTTATTAGATATGTACCTAGTTTTCTTTTGCGGGTTCGTTTCTAGTGTTTTTGGGTGGAGCCATTATTAAGAGAGCAATATGTGAAAGTAACTACAGTTGTAGATCTAATAATAACATCGGGGTTTGAGCATTCAGGGCATGTTTATTTGCATGGAAGTAGCTCATGTTAAAAAAGTAGGAGCTATTTTTGCTATTTTTGAGAAGAAAAGTAAGGAAAAGTTACTTTAGATATTTCCTTAAAAGCTAGCGTGCCGCTTATATGTCCTCTCTACTTCTCACCTTTTTTTTTCCTACTCTCATTGCTCGCAAGTAGTTGAAATTGAGTCAATTTAAGAACATAATTATTTTTGTTATTGCATTAATAATTTTTATTTCTAAATAAAATCCAGAAAGATCCTCTTTCTCACTTTCTAAAAATATTTATAATTGCTATTAATGGCCTGTGTGGTTGATATGAAGTATCAGAATTAAGAAGTAAATTAAATCTATTACTTCAAAAATTGTGAAGTAGAAAGTAGCAGAAGTACTATTTTTTATTTATTTTATAAATTATTGGAAATAGAGGACATAATATTTCTTCCACTTTATTTACTTTTTTGTTTGGTAGCAAGTAAATATTGTTAGAAGAGAGAAAGAGGGTCTTTCGGGATTTTATTTAGAAATAGAGAATATCTATGCAATAACAAAAATAATTTTATTCCCAAATTGACTTAATTTCAGCTGTTTTCGAGATACTTCTAAGTCTTGAGAGGAAGTGTTTGGTGGAAATTTGCAGTAAAAAGACAATGAAAGAAAATTTAACTTGTATTCTCTCAAAATCAATTACAATTTGGATTCCGGTTACAAAAGAGAGGAGAATGAATTTGACTCTCCCCTTTGTTTAATTCTGGGTTCTTCACGGCGGCGATGGAGTGCCTCCCTCGATTGATCGCGTCGAGTTTGCTCTCCGTTGACGATCCGAATGTCTTGATTCACTGGAACGTGGTCTTCTCCTCACGATTTGACGCTGTGGAGAACTTGCGTGGCAAGTCTTAACTCTAACCGAGTTTAGAAGAACTTGCACAGCAAGTATGAAAACTCTGACCGAGTTTAGAAGAACTTGCAAAGCAAGTTTTAAAACTCTGGACGAGTTGATAACTCAGATCGAGTTTGGAACTCTATGAAAGAGTTGATTTAAACCGAAAGTTCGGTTAATAAGCCAAGGCCGAATAATCTCAAAGGCTTCAATAAAAGCCTTCCAAAATGATTCAAGAGCTCCTTCAAGTCGCTGATCTCCAAAGCTCCTTGTTGCTGCAGAAAGTGGCAAGATGGCCGATCAGGAATCCCCAAAAAGTCAGCCCAAAAAGAGGATCCGAACTCAGTTGAGTTTCCCACTATTTATAGGGGATTTAGGGGTGTAACCGCCCCCTTAAATCTCTCCTTAATGAGGGTTTAATGGGGTGTAACTGCCCCCATGAATCTCTCCATGATAGGGTAGTGATCCCCTAAAATTTTGGGGAGAAAACGGTTCTGGAACCGTTCAAATCGTGCTTGAACGAGTCAAAACGCTAAAAACAGCGTTCTGGGCCCGAACTGTGCGTTTCTGGACCTGAAAACGCACAGCTGAGGCTGAAAACGCACAGCTGAGGCTGAAAACGCACAGCTGGGGCTGAAAACGCACAGCTGGGCCTGAAAACGCACAGTTGGCCTGAAAACGCACAGTTGGCCTGTTTCAGGCTGAAAACGCACAGCTGAGGCTGAAAACGCACAGCTGAGGCTGAAAACGCACAGCTGGGCCTGAAAACGCACAGTTGGCCTGAAAACGCACAGTTGGCCTGTTTCAGGCTGAAAACGCACAGCT
>BQKN01059698.1:14519-27543 GCA_022839385.1 Asparagus kiusianus
GCCTGAAAACGCACAGTTGGCCTGTTTCAGGCTGAAAACGCACAGCTTAGGCTGAAAACGCACAGCTGAGGCTGAAAACGCACAGTTGGTGCTGTTTTATAGATTAACTCTGCGTTTTAGGCTGAAAACGCAGAGTTGAGCCTGTTTAAAGGCTGAAAACGCACAGTTGGTGCTGTTTTAGAGATTAACTCTGCGTTTTGATATTATAACGCTGGTTTGACCTGTGCGTTTTGACTCTGTAACGCAGAGGCGAACCTTAGGCGGGTTTGGCGAGCTTCAGGCTAAGTCCAATGTTCTGATGAAGCCCAGTCTTGCAGACGGACTTCAGAACATAACTTGCTACGAAGAACAGGTCATAACTTTCAAACCGTATGTCGGAATTGGACGAATTATATATGAAAATCGGCTATCTCGATGAGACGGAGCCGACCAAACCGACCCCATAGGGTTCGGTTTGCTCTGTCAATTTTGTCAAATTCCTTACGGTTTGAGAGATATCTGTATTTTTAGTATGAAGAGACCGTTGATTTGTAGTCTCTTTTGTTAGAGCGTCGCAAAGATCGTCACCTTGTAACTTTCGTCTTGGCTCCTTGAAAATATGAGAGTCGTCGGATTGTAACTCCCGATGTTGATTGTGAAAGCTGTTGAATTGGGGCTTTCATTAGTTGTTGTGAAGGTCGTCAGATTGTAACCTTCTACGTAGAAATCCTCAAATTGTAGCCTTCTGGAAGTCGTCAGATTGTAACTTCCATCATCGGTGTTTGATGGGGGATTAACTATCCATTGTGATTTTTAGACAGCCTACAGGAAGAAAAAGATCCAAGAAACAGAGATGACACATAAGCGCGATGTCAGCTTTTAAGGAAGTATCGAGAAGTATCGAAATTAGCTTTTTCAAGAAAACAAATATAATTTTATTCTAAAAATAGCAGAAATAGCTCATTATTCCTTTACTTTAACTACTTTATAGCTACTTCTGTACAACAAACATGCCCTAAACAAAAAAAAGTGAATAAAGTGGCAGAACCAATATTTCCTCTGCTTCCGAAAAAATTCATGAAAAAAGTACTTCGTTTACTTCTACCTCTCAATTTTAAAAGTGATAAATTTGCTTCACTTCTTATTTCTTATACTCATATTAGGGTTGTCCAAAAAGCTCGTCGATCCGGGTCTGACCTGGGTTTGGCCGGGCCGGGCCGGGGTTGGCCCGGAAACTCGGGCTAGACCCGGGCCATGGCGGGCTCGGCCCGGTATAGTGTCGGCCGGGCACAGAAAACCCGGACCCGGAGCCCGGCCTGGTCGCAACGGTCACCCAGGGTGACTGTTGCGGGCAAAGTCCGGGCCGGGCCGAACGGTGACAAATGTGATCGTTTTGGCTAGCCCAGCCCGATCAAAACGGTCATATTGGCCATTTTGACCGTTTTGCTCCTAAAAATGGTCAAAAAACAGCTATTTTGTGAGGGTTTTTTGGTCATTTGACTAGGAGGCTGCTTCTATAAATAGAGAGGGTTTTCACTTCTTCTCCTCACACCAAAACTCATCTACTTCTCTCTAGTACTCTCTTATACAATCTTATACTCTCTAATAATCTCTTATTCTTTCTAATCCTTCTATCAAATGACTTCCGAATCTGATTATGAGGAGCAAAACCTATCTCCTACCAATCTTGAAATTAGTCATTCTACAACAACTACTCCTACCGATCCTACCGGTGTTAATCCCGAATCCGGTGGCGGACGAATCTGCACCAAGAGTTCCTAAAAGGCCGGGATTTGATGTGTGGAATTTTTTGAGAAGATAGACGTCACCAATGATGAACACGGTAGGATCCTCACCCAGAAGGCTAAATGTGCATTGTGCTGTTAGACTTTCCAAGCTTATCATAAAAGCGGCACCAACCACCTCAAACGCCATATAGAAAAACACAACAAACACCAGAATCCTTAAGGTGATATCAGACAATCTATGATTTCTCAATCCTCCTCTTCTAGTAGTCTCGGTAGTTGGAATTATGACGATGTCCGAGTCATGAAATATGTAATCAGGTTCATCATTCTTAAAAACATTCCTTTTAAATTAGTAGAAGATGATGAATTTGAAGATATGTTTAGAGATGGTTTTTATCCCGTATTTACAAAATTTTCTCATCAAACATGTCAACGTGATATTTTAAAACATTATCAGGAACAAGAAAAAATAATTTCTTATTTTAAAAATTTAAACTGTAAATTTTCTTTAACTTCTGATATTTGGACATCTAGAGTACAAACTTGTTATTTATGTATAATAACACACTGGATTGATAAAAATTAACAAATATTTAAAAGAGTTGTTTCCTTTATTGCAATTGAAGAGTCACATACTGATATTAATATTACAAATTTAATAATTAAAGAACTTATGAAATTAAAATTGATCAAAGAATATTTTTTCTTTCACTAGATAATGCAAGTAATAACAATGTAGCTGTTGATTTTATCAAAACAACTCTGTCATTACCATGTCATGATGATCTTTTTTATATTAGATGTATCTGTCATATTTTAAATTTAATTGTTCAAAGTGCATTTACTGAAATTAAATCAATGATAGAAAAGATTAGAATAGTTGCTAATATGCATAATGCTTCTGAACAAAGAATTAAAAGATGGAAATAATTTTACAAAAGAAAAAATTATAAGCCCAGACTAATTCCAAAAGATGTTGACCATAGGTAGAATTCCACATATGCAATGTTAAGTATGGCAATAGAATATAAAAAAATATAAATAATTTTATAAATTATTATGCTTCTAGTTCTAGCTCTGGTAGCACTTATGGAATAACTGAAAATGAATGGACAGTTATATGTAATTTAAATGAGATGTTACAAGTTTTTTATGATGCTACAATGTTATTATCTGGTTGTTATTATCCAATAATTACTTTAGCTGTTTTACAAATTTTAAATTTTTATTTAACAAATATCGTATGAATGATACTTTTGGAGCTATAATTTTTTAAATAGAGAGAAAATTTAATAATTATTTTAGGCCTATTCCTCATATTTTGGTTTCGGGGTCTTATTGATCCATGTTTGAAGGATATTGGCCTTCGAAGTTTGTTACAATCATTGTATGGTGAACAGATTATAGACCTAGATGATAGATCCACCATTACTGCTACTTCTCATCATTTAGCTATTAGAAATTATTTTCAAACCTTATATGATGAGTATGCAGCTAGACATGGTGTAGCTGCACAACAATCTACAGCTTCGGCGCTTTCAAGCTCAGGCCAACGTAAAAATGTAAGTTTTGATAGGTATGCAATGGTAGCTGAGCTAACTGGTGGATCTGAATTTGGATCATCATTAGAGGTTTCTAAAATAGATGAATATTTATCTGCTTCCTTAGTTAAATATTAAGGAAATGCTTTAGATATTTTGCAATTGTGGAGAGTATATGGATCAGTTTTATATCATATACTTTCCACCATGGTTCGTAACTTACTAACAGTGCATGTTTCGACGGTAGCTTCGGAATCCGCCTTTAGCACAACATGACGTTTGATCGACGACCACAGGACATGCTTAGATCTGTATACTGTACAAGCGGTGATGTGCTTACAAGATTGGTGGAGGTACGAGAAGAGAACGTAAGACATCGATCAGATGGCTGGAATTAAAGATAAATTTGAAGAGTTGGGACTAGCAGATAGATATAAATATTAAACAATATTCATCAAATTGTAATTTTTATTTCTTAGCTTTAAATTTGTAATGAATTATTTTAGAAACAGTTACAAATGATAATGATATAGGTGAGTAGGTACCAACCTAGTTGGGATGTACTCATCTATTGTGATGCGACGAATTCCGAAATAAATTGACGAATTCCGAAATAAATTTATACTTGTAAAGGATTTACTGATTATTAATAAAGAAGTTATTTTTATTATTTTTATTTTTATAATTTTTTGTATTTGTAATTTATGCCATTTCAAGTTAATAATAATATTATTGTTTTTTATTAGCATTTTCTGTAATTTTTATGTATATTTTAAATTTTAAAGAGATTTTAAAAAAAATAAAAAAGTTTAAAAATCTGGGGTACGCCATTGCAAAACACTAGAATAAAGTATTGGAACACTATTATCTAATTTAGATTTTATATAGATGCCTATTTCTGTACATTTGCAAAACAAGGATACATGGATGATGTATAAATTGTTAAAAAGTTCATGTAGTACGGTATAAATGAAAATAAAAAATATATATGTGTTTTTAAGACAAATATCAAATAAAAAAAAAACCCCTCATGTTTGTCTTTCTTTTTTCAATTTTCAAATACCCACATATTTTATGTTCTTTATTCTCTCATTGGTCACAACTTAAAGCTAATTCAACTTATTCTTATACCTTAGACCTCTCATAAGATACCCTCATTAGCCAATAAAACCATCTTATTCCTATCCAAAGCACATTACATCCTCTGCCCTTGAATACAAACCGTACAATAACCCTTGCAGAGTGCTTTGTTGGTGTCTAATCAAACGTTAATTATATCATTAGCATCAGAAATCATATTAAGTAATAACTAAAGCGAGGCTTAGAGGCGTGAATTGTTGACACGTCTCCAAAGCTAAAGAAGACATATGGCTTCCTTTGGTTACCTTTTTTTTTATCGCAATTTCTAATTATTGTATTTCTTTTTTTGTTTATTGAACTAAAAGAGAAGAGCCTTCTCCTTTAGGTGCGTTCACTTTGATTAAGGGGATTAATAACTGCAATGATCCAAGAGTTCCATGAGTGACAGAATCAATTCCAACTTGTGACATTTTCTTTGTCACTCAGCGTTGCACTTTTGAGTCGTACAAATGGAGGGCGACACAATTAGAAAGTCTCGATGAAGTATGTACAAAAAGGGTTTTTCTACACATGTAGAAATCAAATATGTCACAAAACATGTGTCGAGACTTGCGAAAAATATTTTGCAACATTTTTTTTCCAATTATGTTCTATTTTGCATCTAATGTCGACACAAATATGTGTCACCACTTGCGATATTTTTTATTTGTGGCTTTGATATTTAATCCTTCGCAACTGAAACAACACTTCTATATATGTCATAAAATAAGTGTGGGCACATGCAACTTTCATCATATGACATGTTTAATGTTAGCGGGGCCACCTTCTTGACAAAAAGAGATTAATTTCTTTCAAATGCGCACATTACAATTTTTTATTTGCTAATATAATGTTTTTCTCGTTACTTGTGCATTTTTTTGATAAGTAAAATAAGATAGACTAAGATTCCTAAGGAAGTGGAGGAAATCTTTTAAACCATTACGCTTTAAAAATATATTCATTTGTATTTATTGGGGATATGTAATATTTGATGCACCAACTGATCAGTTGACAAATATCACTAGCTAGTTTCTCTATTACTTTCATATATGTAAACTAAATCTTAATCTACAATACTTTTCTCTCCTTTTTTTTATTTATTTTCCCCTTATTCTTCTTCTTCTTTTTGGAACAGCCGCATCTTGTAACTTTAATTTGCATTAGGCCCTTACACAAGGAAAGCCTAATCTATGCAAATTAACCACCGCAAAATTGATAAAACTTTAGTGACATGACTATCTATTTGCTCAAAGGTGACAACCCTCAACATGTTAATTAATATAGAATATATATTTAGAACTTTAAGGATCACTTAGACTTTCGAAGCTATATATAATTAATGAATTCAAAAAGCCTACGTATCCACTTGGCAGGGTTACTATCCAATAGTGAGGGTACTGAAGATTTTGATTTTTTTTCCTTTTTTTTTTTTTTTTTTTTTTGGTGGGGGCTAGCTTTTTCGTTTATTAAAGGGGGTTCCCCTAACGAATCATTATAATCAAAATAATGTTGCATATAGTTCTTAAACATTGTCATGCCAGATTTGCAATCATGAGTCAAGATCCCTAAAATCCCACAAATCACCAACCCTAAGCTTGCTATATATTCACCAAAGCATGTGCAAAATGTTAGTGAAAAGATTTAGATCTTTCCTTTTGGAGATACTACCTAAAATATCACTATATATCTAATCTAGGGCTACAAAGTAGAAGGAACCATATCATGAGCACTAAAATATGCTCATGAGCTTCTTTGTTGGCCTTCTCAAAGAATCTATATATATATAAAGTTGATTTTACACATGTTAGGTTTATTAGTATGATAAATGATTGTTAAGTATGATACACATATATGCGATTAGTTAGTGGTGCGACATTAACTAGCAGTGCATCTTTACATAAAAGTATGATTATTAACTTAATTAAATGGGTTTATAGAGTTTGTTTCTAGAGGACTCTTTAGTGTGACATTGCATCATAATGAAACTTTTTATACCACCTTTCATCTTTTATGATAATTAATAATCTGTTTTATATGACAAAGTTAATTATTAAAAGTTGATGATTAGAAAAATCTTCTTGGAGCTCCTCAAATGTGTCAATAGACTAGATATATATAAAATTTACATTTACATGAACTATTCACTACTGAATTCGTGCGGCAGAATAAAAATAGTTATGTGACCATCACCAGGATGCTATTTGGCTCGCTGCGATAGTCCTACGCAAGACTTGCAACTATAATCGCATGTAATATATTGAGATAATATTTCTTGTCATTAGACATATTTACCTTTAATTTTTAAAACTTGTTCTTCCAAAAACCTCTCTGATCGAAAGTGTGATCCCAATTTCCAATGGGAAGATATCCTTCTACATAATTTTATCCACTCGTTTGAAAATGGTGATCATAGGCACCAATCGTGCGTGTGTGGGTTCTCTCCGTGTCGGGTTTTCTTTTCTTTAATTTTTTTTCTTTTTTTGTGTGTGTGTAGTTAATACTACACAGTGGGATATTTTTGTCATTGAAAACTGTGGTTATATAACACTTTTTGCGGTGTTTATTTTGGGAAAACGATGAAAGTTGAAGGGAGTTACCTAATAACCCCTAATCTTAGTGGGGTTGTTCTGATATTTCTGAAGTAATAAGGAGCTATGTGATAATCTTCCAAAGTTAAGGGTTTTTTTTTAACTTAGCCATTTACAAATTATGAAATCTAAAGCTCATCCCCCTGTTGCGTCATGTGTCTACTGTTTGTAAATAAATAGTATTATCTTGAGAGGAAAAAAAAAATCAAAAATTCGGGGGGGGGGGGGAGTGTTGCATGTAAATGACAAGTGACAAAGTCTTAAATTTTTTTTTCTCTCAGAAATTCTAGTGATTTGCAAATTACAGGCATGAAGGTTAGGTGAGATAATATAAATTAAGGACAAATTTTCAAAACCGACTTATTTGGGTTTTTAATTGCAAAAAAACGACCCATTTTAATTTTAATTATAAAAACCGACCCAGTTGGTTGAAACTGGGTCGGTTTTTGAATTTTTTTTTCACAAACTTCACGGGAGTTGAAATCCCGTGAAGTTTTGTTATGAGAAAAAACTTCACGGGAGTTCAACTCCCGTGAAGTTTCCCGAAAAAATTTAAAAAAACCGACCTGTTTTCAGCCTCTGGCTGAAAACAGGTCGGTTTTTGTAAATATTTTTAAAACCGGTCGTTTTTTGTAATTAAAAACCCAAATGGGTCGGTTTTGAAAATTTGTCCTATAAATTAAGTTCAGAATGGTTTTGTGAGACACCCCAAAAAGACAGGAGAGGTTTTTTGGGGTAGGATCCGCCAGGGAATAGCGAACAGGCTACAGGTACTTCCAGCGGTTGGATACTTGACAGGAATCTGTTTAGGTGAGAACCACATCAGTATGATATATATGCAGCCAACTCCATAACAATCGTCAAAGTTCGCTAACAGCGTAGAAAGTGGGCAATTTCTGCAAGGAATTCTGAGAAACTTTCTGCTTCTCGCACACTTTTGTGAGAGTGGAGCCAACATTCTTTCTAGAGTTCAGCTCAAAGATCTGCAATCTCATATATTAAACAAAACATGTGGAGATTCTTAATTTGTAGAGGATATATAGGCCTCAATTATATACGAAATAATGCTCTTGTCCTTGAAGTGTAAAATAATTGTGTATTTTTAATGACCAACTTGTCTTAGAAAGAAGTATGGGTTATATATATCCTTGAAGATCTGAACGATTAGGCATCCATGCATATATATGGACTTCTATATGCAACGCATTGAAGCCAAAATTTAAAGAGATCAGAAACATGAGTATACATAGATAGTCATCATGTTGACGACAAATTAAGACTTGATTTGATCCCTGAACAATTTCAGAACATAATATTCTCAAACTCTGGTAGAAGGCGTTCGATCGGTCTCAATTAATCAAAAATTAATGTTCAAACTTTGGAAAACAAGCAAATTAATTAATATAGTTCATTTATAAGTAATAATCATGTTACTATCTTCACTTGGATTCTAGAATCTCTAGCAACCCAGAGGAGCGGATTAGCCGTTGCAGCTTGATTGTCTTCTTAGAAAAGGAGGCACCTGATCGGGGAGTTTGACTGAGATGACCTTTTGTAACAAACATTCTATCTTTCTTTTTGGTTTTCTCCATCTTCTGGTTGTTTAAGCTTTATTTTGGTTTTATGCATGTATATATCTTTTAGTTTTCTACTTATGATTTAGATTTTTCTCCACCTTGGAGCTGGTGACTAAATCATCCGTAGATAACTACTTTTGTAAGACGATCTATTCAGGTTTTAATATATTTATGATAGGGCTTTCTGTCCTATTTTCCTTAAAAAAAGTAATAATCATGCTCTGAAATGGAAAGTTGACAAAGATTTCATCATGATAGCTTGTCGAGTTGTCATCAAGAAATTAAGCCACGTAGTCTTCTAGTGCAATTTGATGCATCTAATTAAGGTAGAATTCTGATTTTTTTTTTAATACAGTGATATAGCTGAGGTCATTCAGTCAAGATCTAATCCATTAATTCCTAAACTAAAATTCCATGACTAGGAATAAGGATCCCTTGAACATTTAAGAAATTAAAGTATACATTCAAGATTTAATAATCGTAGTCCTCAACGTTTGAGCTAAAAAGGAATATTATTGACCATGATCACATGATCAAGAGAAGATGGGATCACATGACCCCAAGCTGACAGCTGTTTCATGTACGTTTTTTTTTAAGTAAAGCAAATAAGCTTTTACAGCAAACCACATGGCTCCAAATTAAACCCATGTAAGTAATTAATTTTCAGAAATAACACCCTTCCTTAAATTTTATTTGCAGACGACGCCAAATTGCAGTCATATCTGTTGGAGTTGTAACTTAAAACTTGGGTTTGTAGAGGAAAAGAGGAAAAGTTTAGTCCCACATAGGAAATGTGATAGAAAAAAGGGTCTTTATAAGCCTTCCCTTTCTCTCCTATGCCTAGAAGAAAATAAAAGGTTATGCTCCACACCACACACACGCGCACCGGCTGGGCCGGGCTAGGGTTCGGGTCGGGTGGCGCGCGCACACGACCTGCGGACACGAATGCAACTCCAGATTAATAGGGGACCTTAATCTGCTACATTTTTATTTTTATTTTTATTTTTTGCTAATTAGAACTGTTTAAAACATGATTAACAATTTCAAAACGTTTAACGGACAGAATTAATTAGGGAGATTTATGGACTTTAAAACTGAATTAAAATGTAAATGAAACGGTAATATTCATGAGAATTAAAACAGAATCAAAACGGAAAAGAGTTTTTATGAGGATTTAATTCGGTAATTAGAAACGTTCATTCTTAACCTCTATATAAACAGCAAGCTGCGAGGTAGAAAACACAGTGTGAAAAAACACAAAACCTCTTCTTCTCCTCTGCTCTATATTTGCTATATTATGCTGGTTCCCTGAAAGTCTAGAAGAGTTCACAAAGCCTTCTTGAAGCTCGTGCCGACGAGAAGGGGGTCGCCTGACCGAGGGTCGTTGTATCTCCAGGAACTTTTACCGCGTAGCCCTGTACGAGAGGGGGCAATTAGATTCTTGGGACAGTGCTTGCACGCCTCGACCATCAGGCCGTATTCCTAACGATTATCTACTTTCATTTTAATTTCATTTCTGAGCTATAATAATTATCTGTTTTTATCTAATTTCTATTAACTGTTTCAAACTAAATTTAGTGCTAATCTTTGTCTAAACAGCTAATATTCCCAACAATCCAAGAATCTAATTATTGCTGTTTAGAATAGTATCATGATTAGCATTCTGATTTTCATGTTAATGATGTCTGCAATACTTAAAAACGAAATGTTACATTGCATGATAATTTTATTGAATGAATGCTTTATATATTTCTGTTGCATTATAATAACAAAACTATTCATTCATTATCAGATTATGGCTACAAGTGAAATTATGTCTGCTAAACCAGAGAAGTTTGATGGGAACAATTTCCGTCGTTGGCAAAACCAAATGAGATTTTGGTTAACAACTCTACATCTAATAACAGCCATAAAACCAGATAACCCATCTTCATCTAGACCAGTTACTAGGCAATCTTCCTCATCTTCCTCCACAGATTTCATTCCTATCCCAAGAACACCTCAAGAAATAGAGTATCATTATCTACACAGAATCTTAGGAGCTTTATTTGATAGGTTATATGATATATATTATACTATCACTAATGCTAAAGTTCTGTGGGAAACCATAGAGAAAAAGTATGGTTTAGATGATATGGGAATTAAAAGATTTAAAGCTTCTGATTTTAACAAATTTAAAATGGTAGATTCTAAACCAATGAATGAGCAAATTCATGAATTTGAACATATAGTTCACCAACTAAAAGTGAATGGATCTATCCTAGATGAAACGTTTCAAATAGCATGTCTTATAGACAAACTTCCCGAGTCATGGTCAGTTTTTGCCAAAAACCTTAACCATACTCAAGGAGATCTTACCCTAGAACAAGTGTTAAATTCCATTAGAATTAAAGAGCAACATAGACTCAGGGAGAAAAATGTGACAAAATCCGAACCCAAAGAACCCAAAGTAAACAATGTTGAATCCCAACCCTTTCCCCAACACAAGAAACGTCCCTTCCACCAAAATCAAAATAAAACATTTAAGAATAAATCCTTTCATCAAAATAAGAACCCTGTCCACTTTCATAAGAAGGAAGGAGCTGAACGTCGAGCCTGTTTCGTTTGTGGACGAACCAACCATCTTGCTAAGGGCTGCTTTTACAAGAAGACAGAACCACCCAAGCCTAGGAAGGGAGGACCTCCACCTAATAAGTCACAAGTAAACATGGTGACTTCTAGTCCAGCTGAGACTGCTTTCAGGTCTGTTCTCTTCACTCCTGAAGTAAACATGACCTTTCAAGCAAATGATTGGTGGATTGACACTGGAGCTAATATTCACGTTTGCTCTAATCAATCTTTGTTTTCCACCTATCAGGTCTCAAGTAGAGGAACTGTGATAATGGGAAATAATAATATGGCTCCTGTATCTGGAATAGGTCGGATCAACCTAATGACTTCTGATAAGACTTTGATCCTGCAGGATGTCCACCATGTACCAGACATTAGGAGAAACTTAATTAGCGGATCTTTGTTAGTACAACAAGGCTATAAGCTTGTTTTTGAATCAAATAAAGTTGTAATAACTAAGGGGTTGAATTTCATTGGAAAAGGTTTTTTATGTGATGGTCTTTTTAAATTGAATGTTAAGAATTCTACTCTTGCATCTCCAATAGCTTTGAATATCGAACGTTCTATCACTTGGCATCAAAGATTAGGACATGTGAATTATAATTCAATTAAAAGATTGATGCATCTCAATATAATTCCAAAGCTTAATATAAAAGATGATAAAAAATATGAAATATGTGTAGAAGCCAAACTTCCTAAGAAACCATTTAAAACTATTGATAGAGATTCTGAAATATTAGAACTCACCCATAGTGATGTTTGTGATTCAGGAAGAACAACTAGAGGGGGTAACAAATATTTTGTAACTTTTATAGACGATTGCTCTAAATATTGTCACCTCTACTTAATTAAGACCAAAGATGAAGTCATAAACAAATTTAAAATATATAAAGCAGAAGTTGAAAATCAGTTGGATAGGAAAATTAAAATACTAAGATCAGATAGAGGGGGTGAGTACACTTCTAATGAATTAAAACAATTCTGTGAAGAGAATGTAATTATTCATGAAATAACTGCTCCATATACACCTCAATCTAATGGAGTAGCTGAGAGAAAGAATAGAACACTAATGGACATGGTAAATTCAATGTTAATTAATTCTGGTGTGCCAGAAAATTTGTGGGGAGAAGCTCTCATGACTGCATGTCATATACTAAATAGAATTCCATTCAAGAAATCTGATAAAACCCCTTACACAATTTGGAAGAATAGAAACCCTAATTTGGATCACCTGAAAGTGTAGGGGTGCTTAGCAAAAGTTAAAATACCTGAGAATAAGAGAAAGAAAATTGGACCTAAAACTGTAGATGGGATTTTTATTGGCTATGCTTCTGATAGTAATGCAAATAGATTTTTAATAATCAACTCTGACATTAATGAGATAGCCAACAACACCATAATTGAAGCTAGGGATGCACATTACTTTAAAAATATTTTTCCTTACAAGACCAGAGTAAACAACACAGGCCCTAGCTCTAGTAATTCAGATCCTAGTTCTAATCAAGGTGAAACTAGTTCTAAACAAATTAGACCACTAGAAAGTCCAGAAGAGCCTAGGAGAAGTAAAAGAACTAGAATAGAAAAGGTCCATGAAGATTTCTATGCATTACTTGTAGAAGATTCTTCAATTACATTTGAAGATGAAATGAAATCAGTAGATGCTCCATTTTGGAAGGAAGCTATAAATAATGAGATACAATCTATAGTTCAAAATCATACTTGGGAACTAACTGATCTTCCTTCAGGATGTAAAACCATAAGATATAAATGGGTGTTTAAGAAGAAACTTAGACCTGATGGAACAATAGATAAATATTGTTTTCGTCAAAAGTTGATCTTGTTGTCGAATTCATTATATCTTC
>BQKN01059707.1:0-10149 GCA_022839385.1 Asparagus kiusianus
GATGTGCCTTTACCGATCACCGTTTGAATCGGGCTAGCATGTGAATTCTAAAACCCGTCTCACATGTAACGTTGCGCTAAAAGAATTGCTTCTCTTAGACTTGATGCTATGACTTTGAATACATAGACTTCACCATTTTTACGGGAACACGGCACCCGGCAACGCGTATTAGGCGTTGGCTTATCCCTGCTTAGGATTCGGGATAAACTTCCCCAGAGTTAGACTCTGGTGTCTTTTTCAATCGGCGAAAGACTAAACCGGCAACGCGTGTTAGGCGTAGGCTTATCTCTATTTAGGAGTCGAGACAGAGTTCCCCGCACATAGAATGTGCGGATTTGAGGTTGAAAATCGTGTCTTTTCTCAGGGTAAAGACGGACCGAAAGATGGAAGAGGAAGAATTTTATATTCTATCTCCCAGTACCGAAGAGGAAGAATTTTATATTCTTTCTTCAGTAAGAAAGGGAAACTTGAGGTGGGATCTCCACCCCCAGAATCCGAAAAAGATGAGACTAAGAGTGGGATCTCCACTCCGAGAATCAGGAAGATTCAAGTAACCCTAACTTTTATAGGATTGGTTTCTTGATCCAAAAGAGTTCTTCATTTATTGAAGGAAAATTCCAATTTTGACCCTAACTTTTATAGGTTTGGCTGAAAAAGGAAAAGATGAAAGATTTTCGTTTATCGAAAGAGATAATTCAAACTTAATCCTAACCAAATGCGAGTTTGACTAAGCAGAATTGGAGACAATCCTAACTTTCATAGGTTTGATTGCTCGAACTTGACAGTGTACCTCTCGTTCATAGAAGGAATCAAGAGGAGAATTTGGCTTTGACCCTAACTTTTATAGGTTTGACCTGAAAGCAAAGGGAGTGGAATACAAGTAGTAGTAGTGACACTGGTTTGTACTGGCCACTCAATGGAGGATTTTGACGTTAAGTGGTCAGGACTTAACATTTCGAGCTTTGAAAATTGCCATGGATTGGCAGATAGAAATTTCAGTGGACCCACCGTCAGTTGATTTGATCAGTGGGGGATTTTGTGAGGAAACGCTATCCTGTCAAAAGATTGAATTTCGTCCCACAAAGAACTCATGAGAGTCTGAGGATGTGATAATAATAAAAGGAAACATTATGGCATTTAGAGCTTAAATGTAAATCTTTTATTATCATTTTTACAGTGATAGGGTTATCCCTAAGAATATCAAATGTGAGATTCTTCTGGGAACTTCCCGATACATTGGTTGTCCTGAAGGTACTAAGGATAGTATTTTTTCAGGAATTTGCCATTTATTGGCATCATGAGCCGGTTACCATCCTTAGTAACTAGGCGATATGCACCATTCGAGTAGACCGTCTCTACAACGAATGGTCCTTCCCATTTGGGTTCAAATTTACCTTTCTTCTTAGAGTTAAGGATCATAGGCCGTCTTTCAGTTAAGACCAAATCTCCTTCTTTAAAACTCCGTTGTCGAACCTTCTTGTCGAAAGCTCGAGAAATTCTGGCTTGGTAAAACTCTATATGCTGTTGAGCTTCTAAGCGCTTCTCGTCGAGCATCTCGAGTTCTTCGAGACGTTTCTGATGTTGTTCTTCGGTCGTTATCTGTGTTGCGAGAGCGATTCGAAGAGACGGAATTTGTATTTCCAACGGGAGGACAGCTTCACACCCGTACACCAAGGAATATGGGGTCGCGCCAGTCGGTGTACGTACCGTAGTACGATAGGCCCATAGAGCCGCGCCAAGCTTGTCATCCCAATCTCGCTTATTATTTTTCACGAGTTTCGATAACAATTTTATGATCGTCTTGTTGAAAGCTTCAGCCAATCCATTTGCTGTGGGATTGTAAGCCGTCGATGAGACGTTCTGAATTTTGAACTTCTCGCAAAACCTAATGAAGGCGTTGCTGACAAATTGAGGACCGTTGTCATGTACGATTCGTCTTGGAACACCATGCCGGTAGATAATATGGTGTTTGATGAATGCAATGACATTACTGGTCTTAACTTCTCTGAGCGGAATGGCTTCGGCCCATTTGGAGAAATAGTCAGTAATTGCCAGGATAAATCGATCACCTTTGACCGAAGGGGGATTTATAGGACCGACAATATCCATTCCCCAAGTCTCGAATGGCCATGACGTTACTGAAGGATGCAGATGCTCTGGAGGTTGATGCATATAATTCGCATGTGTTTGACACGCATGACACTTTCGGGCATACGTGATTGCGTCACTCATCATGAAAGGCCAAAAATATCCCATTCTTCTGATGCGGTCATAAAGCTTGGGGCCAGGTTGGTGTGCGCCACACTCTCCTTCATGTGCCTCTCTAAGGACTTCTTCAGCTTCTTTAGTCGATAAGCAACGTGCTAGCAGCCCATCGTACCCCCTACGGTATAGTGTTCGATTCTCCGTGTTATAGTAGAATCTTGGTGCTCTTCTTCTGATTGAATCTCTTTCTTTCACGTCTTCTGGCAAGATTCCATGCAAGACGTAATCGATGATGGGGAAACGCCAATCTCGGGGTTCGAGTTCGGCCTGATTTGCGTGCACCTTTTGAACTTCTTCTTCTTTGTCATCTTCATCGTAAAGCGGCACTAAGAGTTGGTGAGTTCTTACCGTAACAAACTGCTCCATTCCGGGAGGCTGTGCCAGAGATACGGCTAAAGCTGCTAATGCATCTGCGTAGGTGTTCTGTAACCGCGGAACGTGTTCGATGAAAAATCCTTCGAATGATTCCGCTATTTCCACTGCCATCTTGTGATATGGTATTAAATCCTGACTTCGGACTTCATATTCCCCTTGGACTTGCTTAACTATCAGTTGAGAATCACCGAAAGCTTCAAGATACTCAACCCCCAGTTCTTTAGCGAAATTGAGTCCTATAATCAGTGCGTTATATTCAGCTACATTATTCGAGCATGGTTCAGTTAACGAGTAGGCTCGAGGTATCACATGTTTTCCTGGGGAGACTAGAACAACTCCAACTCCGGAGGAGACCTTAGAACATCCAGGAGCACTTGCCATATTAGCTGCTCGAGAAGCGCCATCAAAATACAAACTCCACACCTGTTGATGGGAAGTTACGTTGACTTCGTGAGTTTCATCAGGTAGGTCGTCATATATCTCGGCGGTATCCGTAGCCGGATTAGCTGCCAAGAGATCACAAATGGCCTGTCCTTTTACTGACTTCTGTTGTTTAAAATGTAAGTCGTACTGGGACAAGAGCAAAGCCCATTTTGCTAACCGCCAATTCATGAAAGCTGGTTGTGTCATGAATACTCGGACTGGGTTAACTTTAGAGATTACATAAATAGTCTGTCCGACCAGGTAATGCCGCATTTTCTGAATTGCGAACACCAGGGCGAGACATTCCCTTTCGATCATGGGATATCGGGATTCGGCACCTACTAAGGTCCGACTCAGGTAGTATACTGCCTGTTCGTGACCGTTATCGTCATCTTGTGCGAGTAGTGCACTTAATGAGTGGCTCGTCGCCTTGACATAAATCAAGAACGGTTTGCCTGATTTCGGTGCAACGAGTACAGGAGGTTTCGAGAGATATTCTTTAATACTCTCGAACGCCTTTTGACAAGCATCGTCCCATATGAACGACACACCTTTCTTTGTGAGTTTGGAGAATGGTTGACATTTTCCTGAGAGGTTCGAGATGAACCGTCGGATATATGCCAATCGCCCTTGTAAACCTCTGAGTTCCTTAAGGTTTCTCGGAGGTTGCAACTCATTAATTGCCTTTACTTTATCGGGGTCGATGTGAATACCTTTAGTAGTGACGACGAATCCAAGAAATTTACCACTGGACATCCCGAGGAAAGATTTGGTAGGATTCATCTTCAATTGATGGGTCCGCATCAGATCGAACATAGTCTTTAAGTCTTTAATATGATCGTTCTTGTCACGACTTTTCACAACCAGATCATCTACGTAGCATTCGACGGTCTTTCGGAGATGCTCCTGAAAGATCTTTGACATGGCCATCTGTATGTAGCACCTGCATTCTTTAAGCCGAAGGGCATAACCGTGTAGCAGAAAACGCCGAGGGGCGTTCTAAATGCGGTATGCTTTTCATCATCTGGATGCATTTTTATTTGATTATAACCAGAGAAACCATCCATGAAAGACATCCTCTCGAACCCACACGTATTGTCGATGATGACATCTGTGATGGGTAGGGGGAAATCGTCTTTTGGACAGGCAGTGTTGAGGTCTCTAAAGTCAATACAAACCCTGATTTTTCCGTTCTTCTTAAGGACTGGGACAATATTGGCGAGCCACTCGGGATGTTGCTCTTCCCTAACGAAGCCCGAGTCAATAAGCTTTTTAACTTCTGCCTCGATTGCCTCCATCATCTGCGGGCGAAACCGTCTTTGTTGCTATTTGATAGGTTTGACATCCGACTTAATATTTAGACGATGCATTGCTACGTTTGGATCGAGTCCTGGCATGTCTTCATAGTTCCAGGCGAACACGTCAATGTATTCCCTGATAAGAGAGATTAACTCTTCTTTTTCTTGCGGTGGGAGGCTATCGCTAATGAATATCGGTTTTGGATTCTCCTCATTACCCATATTCACTTGGACCACTTGATCTTCGGTAGGAGGTTCTCTTTGCTCAAACCTATCACCATACTGCATGTTTAGGTGATGAACCCAAGGATCTTCCCAAGTTGGTATCTGATCGTCTTCCTCTAGTGTTGTGGGATCGACCGTAACCATGTTCGACATCAGCTTTTTGAACATTTCTCCAAGACTAGTGTCGAAATCCCAGGCCGAAGAGTCAGGAGAATATCCGTTTTGAGCTTTGTTAGCATTTTCAGGAGTCGCATGTCCGAGGCGACGTTTTTGTGAATGCCGGCCCTCAACAGGCTCCTGGATTTCAACACGCAATCCAATGCGATCATCTGCGGGACTTTTCCCGTTATACTTTCTCCTCCACTGCCCAGGAGGACAACCTCCAGCCTGAAAATGTGCTCGAGATCTATTCAATAAGCCTGGGCGCTCCTTAACTGGCACTTTGCCTCGATCATCGTGTGAAGGGCCAAGGCGGTCTTTGATGGTCACCTTAAAATGGGACAAATCCACACTGTCGTGGATCTCCAGCGGAGGCGTGGAACTTGTCGGGACAGTAATAGAGGCCGCTGGAAACTTAGACGGGATTGCAGGAAGCGATTCAGCATTACAGCGGACCGAACCAGTTCGAGTTTTGCTCAAACCACCACTTGGTGGTTTGACTTCGGCCGAGCCACCATTTGGTGGTTTGAACTTGGCCGAACCACCATTTGGTGGTTTGAACTTGGCCGAACCACCATTTGGTGGTTTGAACTTGGCCGAACCACCATTTGGTGGTTTGACTTCAGCCGAGCCACCATTTGGTGGTTTGAACTTGGCCGAGCCACCATTTGGTGGTTTGAACTTGGCCGAACCACCATTTGGTGGTTTGAACTTTTCGATGCCTTCGGACACCATTTGGGTTGTTCCTGATCTTGGTTTGGATTTTGGCCTCCAGACTCGGCGTGATCTTGGTGGCTTCTTGATCACCTCTTCTTGTTCCAACTTCTGCGCTTCTTGCATCAAAGCTCGCGCATGCGCGAGTAACGCGCGGCATTTCTGGATCCTTTCTTCAAGAGTTGAGCGCGTCCTTTTGACGCGGATCCATTCATTCGTGGTTGTGTTGGAGGAGTTGGCTATCCGCTGTTGCGGCGCTTTGCGCATCCTAGTCTTCAGATCCGCTTCATAGCGGATTCCATCAACCGGTTCTAACGCCTTGGCCAGCTGGCGCGCGAGGCGTTGTCGCCGTCTCTGTCGCGCCCTCTTTGATAGAACGGGCACATCATCAGTAGTCAACCCTTCGTTCAAGGGGTTCAGATCTGCATTTTCAGCCTCGCCGGATGTCGACGGGGCGTTGTGAGCCACGATTGCAGCGGTGGCGGGGAGATCTTCTTGGGTCTTCAAATCCAAAGACCAACGAACCTTCCTGGACTTGCGAGGAGAGGTGGATCTAGAAGGGGAGGATAAGTACTCTTCATACTTCTGCTGGTCGAACTCAAACTCGACCTCTTCTTCAACCGGGATGAGAATCCGAGGTTGCGACACATCAGCCTTTGCAGAAAGGCCGTCGGCTCCCACTGTGGTCGCCAGCGTGTTTGGGTGGAAAATTGATTTCATTGATGAGTCCATTACAGCTTTAAACACCTACAATAAACTCAAACAACAAAAATAGCCTTTTTATAAGACTTTAAATCAAAAGTTACAATTTTCTCTCAAACTACACACAATAAAAGTTTATCGCCTATTGCTTGTGCGGGATCGTTGCCGGTGCCGGGGTTTATCCGTGGACCGCCTACGGATCAGATCCGGTGAGCAGAAGTTTGAATAATTAATGCTTTCGCTTCACGAAGGAAGTGATTGCAGTAGCGGCGATTTTGACTAAGCAAAATCACGGCTCTTCTCGGGATTTAAGACTAGGCTTAAATCCGGAGGATGGTGGAATGAGTCTCAGATCTCTCGAACCCTTACTTTGTTGAAGAACTCCGCCAAGATCTGCTAACTCTCTGAAATTCGTGCTCCAATCTCCAATTTGACAGCACTTCGTCCTCTTGATCTCCAGATCTCTCAAAAATGAACACCTGAGCCTCTATTTATAGGCTTGGTTGGTGGTTTTCTTGGATCAAAACGAGGGATTCCCTCTATCTTCAGTTAGGAACTGTCTAACAGCAATATCAGAGCAGTTGGAACCATAAATCCCGAAAGAATCCACGAAAGAACCGAAAAAACTGATTCTGGCCGTTTCACCGAAGTGGTTCGGCCTTGGCCAAACCACCAAATGGTGGTTTGAACTTGGCCGAACCACCATTTGGTGGTTTGACACTGGCCGAGCCACCATTTGGTGGTTTGACTCTGGCCGAACCACCATTTGGTGGTTTGAACTTGTTCAAACCACCATTTGGTGGTTTGAACTTGGCCGAACCACCATTTGGTGGTTTGACATTGGCCAAACCACCATTTGGTGGTTTGACATTGATCAAGCCACCATTTGGTGGTTTGACATTGATCGGGTCACTTGGTGAATCCTCTCATTTTGAATGCTGACGTTCATCGCTTCCTCTTCGTCTCGAGCTATATACGGGAGCTTATAGGCATTTTTAGACGCCTACACTAGATAATAAAAGTCAAAAGACTACAATATAGAGTTCTAAGGAGAACTTATAATAGTATTAAGATCTTGACAGTTAAAAATATGATTATAAAAGGCATATTGATAAACAAATAAATAAATAAATAAGTAAACAATATTGATGATATGCAATGGTATATAAATAGAATCTAGCTATAGGTAGTTGCTACAAATTTACTGAAAAATAGATTATCTTAAAAAATCATCGCGAAACTCTTAGCAGTATAAAGTAGCTTGAATGCTTTTTAAAAGGCTAGATAACATAAAACACCCCCTAACTTCGGACCATTATCATAAAATCTCTCTTAACTTTCAAAATATTAGAAAATCCCTCTTAAGCTAAGAGGTTATCAGAAAAGTCTTTTTTAATTTGAGATTAGGGGGTATTTTGGTAACCCCTAAACTTAAGGGAACTTTCTAATATTTTGAAAATCGTCCATCGCTAAGGGGGTTTTCTGATATTTACCCTTTTTATTTTTTTATTTGTTTATTATTATTTTTGATAGGTACCCATTTTAAAATTAATGAACGGCTTATGTCGGTATGTATGTTTATAAGCCGTGGTCCCCATTCGGGCATTGAAAGCTAATGATACTTGGGGAACCGCATTGAGTGCATGATACACACAAAGACAAAGCGTACAGCTGCAAATTCACAAAATACAGCATCTCGGCCTTGTATGCCAAAAGCCATTTTAAGGAGGGTGGTTCTGCAAAAAAAATAAAATAAAACACCGTGGGTCCCCCGAGCAGTGCAGAACACAGTTGAGCTGCTGCGAGTGGTGGCCTCGAGCGGGGTACGGCACCACGTTGTGCGCCGCTGTCACATGGGAGCCGAGCTGTTCGTGCGACGCGGGCCCCACGTCGCCATCTCCAGCCACGTGGATGCGTCCGGACCGTTGGATCAAACGGACGGTTAACAGGGGGTGGGGCGTTTGGACGGTGGCGATTGAGGGGAGACGTGGGGCCCGCTTGAGATGACGGTGATATCCGAGTCGTACGACAGCGATATTCTGTCGTTGTTGAAGAAGACGAAAGTACCCTCGTTTTGGGCCCTTTAGGAGGGGTAAATTCGTACGTTGGACATACGTTTAAGAAAGGTTGTAATAAAATAAGGGGAGACAAAGGTTTACGGGACTAATCATCCTTTGTAATCATGATTCATGATTTCAGCAACATCAATGTTTATCCCTTTTCCTCTCTTTCTTTTGTTTTCCTTGTTTGTTTTCTAAAAAAAAATGCAGAAAATAGGGGAAGGTAGGGGAAAGGAAATTAATATAGATGAATTTTGATATTTTTCTCCACTTTCAGATGTTTGGTTTGTCAAAATTATAAAAGAAAGTGAGAAAGAAAATGAGTTGTTAGCATATTATTGGATGAGATGAGTAATTTTTTATGTTTTCCTCCACTTTTCTTGTTTAGGTTCTTTTCTTGTGTTTGGTTTATTCTTAAAACTAAGAAAATAGATAAGAGAAGATGAGTTGTCATTATATTATTGGATGATGTGACACATACTTAGAAAAATCAATTTTCTTATTTTTTTAGAAGAAAGTGATGAAAGGAAAATTTTAATGAGAATGGATGAGTTGTCACTATATATTGGATGATATGAGTAATTTTTAAAAATGATAGAAAGTAAAGAAAAATGGGACGATGTGAGTTGGATGAGTCGGTTGATGTGACGCATTTCCTATGTTTAGTTTTTTTTTAAGTAAGAAATAAAATGACATGAGATGAGTTGTCACCTTATTATTGATTAATATGAGAGATTTGTAAGTGAAGAAAAATGATGAAAGCGAAGGAAAATAAGTTTTGGAAACTAAAGTAAACCAACCAAACATGCCCTTATTTTCTCTTCACTATTGTAAACTTAAGTGACGTACTTCATGACTTGATGTATATACATTCGAATATTGGATGGTTGTAGATATACTTTATAGACCGAGCTAATAGATGAAAAGTAGGTTAATTACGGCCTTATATTCTGACGCATGATGTGGTTGTACAAATGATTCCTAAAGTATGTGTTTCTATATTTTAATTACACGGGAAACCCAAAAAGCCCAGGGATGGCGCCAAGGCCCAGGCCCAAGATACACCACCCCTGATAAGCCCCCAAGTTCTGAAATCTTCCGTCTTCATCTCCTTCAAAAAAAAAAAAAAAAATTCAAGAATGGTGATAGGGCAACAAGCAAGAAAAGCGGCGGCGGCGGCCGAGTGCCCGAAGAAAGTAGCGGCCCTAATCGACCTCGTCAATCTCCCCTCCAATCTCAGGGATTTCGTGGGCCAATCCCAGACCTCCCGCCTCCACTTCTTCATCCGCGTCTGGGCCCACATCAAGTCCGACAATCTTCAAGTCCCTACTCGATCGATCCCCTCATCCTTTTTTAACTTGCAATTTGCATTTTGAAATTTTTGCAGTTGATTAAAGTTTTGATTTTGTAGGACCCCAACAACAAGAACGTGGTCAAGTGCGATGAGAAGCTGAAGGCGATCTTTTTGGGGAAGGAGAAGGTCGAGCTTGCTGAGCTTCCAGGGCTAGTCAAGCTCCATTTCCCGAAGGGGCTGAAGTGATTGTGAGTTTCTCGTATCTCTTTAGGTTAATTCTTTGGTGCCCATGATTGGTTTGCTGGGATTTTTTAAAAAAAAAGAAAAACCCAGGTTGTTAATGATTGTGCTTGGTTTGGTTAGATGTCTAGATTAATATATGGGAGTACAAAGATTCTAGAATTTATGATTTTTTTTATTTTTCACTAATGTTATTGGAATTTCATATGGGCTTGTGCATAACAAATCGCTTAATATACTTAAATCATGGGCGCTCTTAATGTTTCTAGAATCTTTTGATGCCTAACAGAGTATAAATCCTCACTAAATATAAATGTAAAACGTCTACGATCTATGAGTAATTTCTATCACATTAGGATCTAGTGAATCATAAAAGGGGTACTCACTGAGATGA
>BQKN01059709.1:0-11036 GCA_022839385.1 Asparagus kiusianus
AACAGCTTTTACTGTCCCTTTCGGTCATTATGAGTGGAATGTTATGCTTTTTGGTTTAAAAAATGCTCCTTCTGAATTCCAGAAAATAATGAACGAAATATTTAATCCTTACACTTCTTTCACCATTGTTTACATTGATGATGTTCTTGTTTTTTCTAAAGATATCGACCAACATTGGAAACATCTACATATCTTCTTTAAAATCATTAAAGATAATGGTTTAGTTGTCTCCGCTAGAAAAATAAAACTCTTCCAAACCAAAATACAATTTTTAGAATACTCTATTAACAAAGGTACTATTTCTCTTATCCATAGAGTCATTGCCTTTGCTGATAAATTTCCTGATGAGATAAAAGACACTAAGCAATTACAAAGATTTCTAGGATATCTTAATTATGTTTCTGATTTCTATAAAGATATTGCCTATGATAGAAAAATTCTTAGTGATCGATTAAAAAAGGATTGCACCGAATGGACAGAAAGACATTCTGAAGCGGTCAAAAGGATAAAAACTAAAGTAAAAACATTACCTTGTTTATCTCTTCCAGATCCTACAGCTTTTAAAATAGTTGAAACAGATGCATCTGATTTTGGCTACGGGGGGTTCTTAAGCAAAGAGTTAACAATAAAGATGTTCTAGTAGCCTTTACTTCCGGTGCTTGGAATGACACTCGAAAAAATTATTCAACAATTAAAAAGGAAATGCTTGCTATTGTTCTTTCTATCAACAAATTTCAAAGAGATTTATTAAACCAAAAATTCTTACTTAGAATCGACTGTATGTCTGCCAAATACGTTATCAATAAAGATGTTCAAAACTTAGCATCTAAACAGATATTTGCTAGATGGCAAGCTATCCTTACTGTGTTTGAGTTTGATATAGAATTTATTAAGGGTGATAATAATAATTTACCTGATATGACCATGTCAAAATATCATTACCAAAAGGCTCTCTCACATGAAAAAGAGAGATCTTCTTCTACTCCCTTAACACAAGACAATAAGGGAGCTTATTCTCAATTTTATCAGAAAACATTGGATAAAATTATCATCCTCGAAACGTCTGATCAGACTCTTTTACCGATTGATATGGCAGCAAAGTTCCTTCCCAAGGAATATTACTATGTTCTGTCCATGTTTGGTAAAACTACCCTCTACTATGAGAAGATTCTTAAAGAAACAGAAAGTGCATTTGCTCATCATAGATATCGAGGTAAAGAATATAGTTACTCTCGGCTAAGAATATATCGTATTATTCCATTAAATGAATGGAACTCATATGGAAACCCCAACGTTCCTCGAAAGTTTAAAGAAAAAACTCTAATTGGTCCCCAACAATATAATTATTGGGACTATCAAGCTGCTTGGGAACATGTTCTGTACATTCAAAATCATCTAGGAAAGCATTCATGGTGGATACGATTTATGAATCAAATGTGTCTACCAAATTGGTTTATTGAAACCTTCTGGGCTAAATTTGGAGCCATCAAAGAAATAATGCCAAAAGAAGTCCTTAAAAAACAAGGAAAAAATATATCTCCACAAGATATGCTTCAAATATCTATGGAATTTGGTCTCCCCTGGATTATGCAATGGGATTGGGATTGTGTTAACGGTACACCATCTTATTTCGCAAGAAGTATTTCTGTAAAATGGTATGATCGATGGAACATTGCAAACTATCTCAATGGAAGAAAAAGCTCTTTGCTCCCAGACTATAGTCCAGAATATGGTATTAAATCAAATCCTAGAAGATCTGATATGAAGGCTATACAAGAAAGTCTTTATGACAAATTTGCGCTACAATATCCAGATGCGAGTGAAGAAAAACTAAAGTCATTAACTTATGATGAAATGCTAATGATACTAGCACCAATGGATACTACGTCCTCTACTTCAGAACCTGCTGAGACTTCAGAACCTGTTAAAATAAAAGATGAACCCGTGCTTGAAGATACTCCCATGGATAGTGAAGATGGTTTTGATAACAATGGCGATGATTGTTACGGAATTGATCTATGACATACCATTAATTTATGATAAACCTCACCATTAACATATGGTAAAAATTCATATACCATTAATTTATGGTAACTAGTGATTAATATTAACGACTTAAAACACTAAGTCGGTCATCTATTATCTTCTCCAAAAAGTTTAAAAATTACTAACCTTTTATACATATTTTATTCACAGCTAAATAAAGCAGACTACAGCTAAAATAACAGCCTACATACCTACAACCACTCAGCTTTGGATGCTTAAGGAAGAAGAAATTTTGGTCAAAAAGGCTACAAGAAAAGAAACTATTCTGCCTTGGATACTGAAAGATGCTGCATTTTTGTCAAAAAGGCTACGCTACTCTACGTCCCTTAGGTGTTGAATTGAAGACGGTGGGGACCTCCATCTTTAAATAATGAAAAAGAATCTTTTGCATAGTTCCAGAAAAAGTCTATAAAAGGAGGAGGAGTTGAAGCGTTCAAGAGGAGGCGTTTTGGAGAGTTGAAGTCTTATCCTCTCTAGTGAAATCCCTCCAAGTTTCCCTTTTTTAAGTTTTAAGTTTTAGTTTGAGTTTGAGTGAGATTTGCTTTTAATCTTTCTTTTGAGTGTTTGTAAGATAAGTGTGCTCTACTACTACTAGCTCCAGCAGGATCTCCCAGCTTTCGGTTTGTAAGTGTTTAAGTTTGATTTCTTTCTAGTTTGTAAAACTCTTATGTAAATACTATCTAGTTTGCTTCTGTTACTGTTCATTTCTGCCTCTGTTACTGTTCATTACTGTTCACGCTTTTACTGTTCATTTTTACTATTTATTTCTATATTTTCTTCTTTTATTTTTGATATACATGTGAATGAAGAAGAAGATATAGCTATAAACAATAGATTTATCCTCTCCTCCGTCTACACTATATTCCCCATGAGCTAGCTCTATCGTATCAAGGCTAAACAAGTCCTGGTCACGGTTGGTATCAGAGCCAAGTTAGCCGGTGGAGGAGTTGGCCTGCGGTGGTGAACCCATAGACCCCGTCAGTCGGTGTATATCCACGTGAGAAACAACTCACTCTTTAATACTTTTACACAATCTACAATAAAACAATTGTAGACATTTGTAGTAAAAAACTAATACAAATTCTGTATGCTTGATTGCTTTAAATTCTAAGCATTTTATAATTTAGCCTCATTGCTTTATAATAGCTTTAATCGTAAGCACTACTCTTGCTTTACTGCTTTATTTGAATTGAATTTTAATTCTCTATGTCTTCTAGTATGATCTAGAAACTCTAGCATTTTTCAGATCTCTTTCATTGTTCTCTTTTTACTTGCCTTCGTCGCAACTTACACAGCTTTGTTCCGTGTTCATCCGGTGTTGTTGACTGGTGGGGACACTGCAAACTTTTTAGAGTTCTTCTTATGCTTAATTTTTAGCTTGTTCTTTTGCTATCTTCTTTAAAGTCTTTATATCCTTAACTAGTTGTCGCAGTTCACACGGTTTTGCCCGTTAAGCTTTGTTTGCGTCTAGGGCCTTTCTCTCCGTGTTCATCCCTTGCTGTTGACAGGTTGGGTTTTATAGTCTTTTTTAAGATGCCTAAGTTTCTAAGCTATCCTTGTGTTAAAACCATGACGGTTAAAAATTCATATCACAAAAATATAAATGTTATTGAAGATATCAATTATAAGTCATTCTTTGAAATTGATAAAGATTTCCTAAGGAAAGATTTTAATTCTTTAAAAAACAAAGAGAAAAAAGAATGGTTTTTCCAAACATATGACAAAGACTTTAGATCATCCATTAGAACCTTATATTATAATTTCATGCGAACCAACAAGCAGAATATACCTTTTTTCTTATTGTTTGAAGCCATATATTTAGAAGATCTAAAAAACTCTATTAAACATCTTCCTATTAAAAATAACGCGTTCGTTTTAAAAACAATATCTAATACATGGAAAATAGATGAGAATAAAGAGATAGAATCTTTACATCCACCCTTTGAACCAATAAAGGTAGGAAATGAAGATATTAAAGTTGTCCCTATCACATCTTTAGAACCTTCTGGTTGGGTACCCTTGCAAAGAGATATTACCCTTGTTTCCGAACAAAATAATTTCGCAAATATTCACCTTCAGACAATAGGTAAACAAACGGATAGAATTGAAAACATGATTCTTGACATAAAGAAACCTCTTCCTCGTTCAATGGTTACGCTAACTTTTCCATCCCAGATTTTTACCAATACCAAACCTTTTGATGAACAAATAAAGGATTTTAATAAAGAGTCAACCAATAGATTAAAAGATATAGAAAAAGGAAAATATCTTGCTATCAATGTCCTATCTGATCTTGAATCACAATTTGATGATATGACCCACTCTGATCATGATTTCGACAAACCCCTAACAATCCAGAGTATAACAAAACATCCATATTCTTCCAATAATACAAAGAATTACTATAGGAGACCCACTCCTGCTGATATGCAATTTGAAGAAATTAATAGCCAAAAAATAAGTTTCGATGGTAACTCCCTTATAGAATGGAATCTTGATGGTTATACTGAATACCAGATAATATATCTTTTACAAGAAATGCTTATATATGCCAATGCTTGTAGACAACAAGGTAATCCTGAAAAAGACATTGCTAGTGGCCTATGTTCATCTTTTTTTGGTCAATTACAGGGATGTTGGGATAGGTACCTTACTGATTCACAAAGACATAATATTTTAAATAGTTATAAAAAAACCCAATATGGTGAACCAATCCTTGATAAGACAGGACAAGTGATTAATGATGCTGTCTATACCCTGCTCCTTGCTATATATCATCACTTTATAGGTCTTGTCAATAGCCTTCAAGATAAAGTCAGAGAACAACTTATAAATTTTAGGTGTAAAACCCTTACTGACTTTAAATGGTACAAAGATGTGTTTCTGTCAAAAATTTACCAACTACATGACTGTAATAATTCCATTTGGAAAGAAAAGTTTATTTCTGGCCTTCCACCTTTATTCGCCGAAAAGGTTAGAACATCTCTTAAAGAGCAGTGTAATGGTATCATTCTCTATGATCAAATCCCCTTCAGAGAATTAATCCAAAAGTCAACACTATTGGTTTAAAACTTTGCAACGATATTAAAATTAAGAATCAATTAAAAAACCAAAACCTTTTAGGTAAAAGAGAATTGGGAGATTTTTGTTACCAATTTGGTTTTCAAATGGATAATCCTAGGATTAAAAATAGTCCTAAGAATTATCGTAAAACAAAATCTAATTATCAAAAAACACAAAATCCTAATAAAACTAAAAGAATACCAAGAAAACCTCCTAAAAGAAATTTTAGGGAAAAAAGAAATAATACTACAAAGACTCCTACATGTTATAAATGTAAACAAAAGGGACATTATGCTAACAAATGTTTTCAAAAGGAAATGAAAAAGAAGATTAATGAGTTAATATTAAACTCCAACGCCTTTACTGAAGATGAAATCGAAAAACTTATTAATACTTTAAATCTTATTGATGATGATTCTTCCTCTAACGATGAGTGCAATTATCTTTGCACTTCTAAAAAGGAAAATGATTCCGATAATTCATCCATAACATCTTATAATAGTTCTTTTAAATTAAATACGCTAGATGAACATGAACATTTTATTCTTGAGACTATTAATGCCATTACTAACCCTCAAGAAAAAGGGATACAGTTAAAGAAATATCTCGAGATGATAAAAAGGAAAAAGAGTGCCTCTTCTTCTCTAACCTTTCTAACTAAAAAGGCATCCATTGAAGACCTCAAAAAAGAACAAAAAGAAGTTAAAATTCAGCTTAAAAATCTTAAACAAGAAATTTTTACCTTAAAATCTCAACCAAATAATGCAAAATGCTCTAATAGTATTGATGCCGTAGAAAAGTTTATAAATCAAAAATGGAAATGCGACATTATCCTCAAAATTCAGTCCAGCTTCACTGTCAAAGATATTGCTTTAATTGACACTAGAGTAGACCTAAATTGTATTAGAGAAGGCATTGTTCCCTCTCAATACTTTGAAAAAACGACCCATAGTCTTTCTTCTGCGGGCGGACATAGTCTTAGTATTGAATATAAACTTTCTGATGTTCATGTTTACAATCAAGGTTTATGTTTAAAAACATCCTTTATCTTGGTCAAAGACTTACAACAAAGCATTATCCTTGGCACTCCTTTCATTAATCTTCTCAAACCCTTTTCTGTTGATGACAATGGTCTTCATTTTCATACTAATAGGTTTAAATATACCATCAAGTTTAACAATGCCCCTGAAGAAGCTTATCTTAATCATTTAGTCTCATCTCTATCTCATAAAGAAAAATTCCTTCAAGACATTTCTGATGAGATTAAATTAGAAAAAATAGAAAAACAAATTTGAAGAAAAATCTGCTGAAAGGATAAAACTTTTCCATGAAAAGCTTGAAAAAGAAGTTTGTTCAGAGATTCCTCATGCCTTTTGGTTTAGAAAAAAACATGTTGTTAACCTCCTATATGAAAAAGATTTTTCTAAAAATAAAATCCCTGCCAAAGCTCGTCCAATACAAATGAGTCAGAGACTTTTAGAAATATGCAAGCAAGAGATTTCTGATCTACAAAAGAAAAACTTGATCAGACCCAGCTCTTCTCCTTGGAGTTGCGTAGCTTTTTATGTTGAAAATCCTGCAGAACTTGAAAGAGGAGTTCCTAGATTGATTATCAATTACAAACCTCTTAACAAAGTTTTACAAGGGATTCGATATCCTATACCAAATAAACAAGATCTAATAAAGAGATTACAAGGAACAAGATTATTTTCAAAATTTGACATGAAATCAGGATTTTGGCAAGTTCAAATTGCCGAAGAGGATCGTTATAAAACAGCTTTTACTGTCCCTTTCGGTCATTATGAGTGGAATGTTATGCCTTTTGGTTTAAAAAATGCTCCTTCTGAATTCCAGAAAATAATGAACGAAATATTTAATCATTACACTTCTTTCACCATTGTTTACATTGATGATGTTCTTATTTTTTCTAAAGATATCGACCAACATTGGAAACATCTACATATCTTCTTTAAAATCATTAAAGATAATGGTTTAGTTGTCTTCGCTAGAAAAATAAAACTCTTCCAAACCAAAATACGATTTTTAGGATACTCTATTAACAAAGGTACTATTTCTCCTATCCATAGAGTCATTGCCTTTGCTGATAAATTTCCTGATGAGATAAAAGACACTAAGTAATTACAAAGATTTCTAGGATGTCTTAATTATGTTTCTGATTTTTATAAAGATCTTGCCTATGATAGAAAAATTCTTAGTGATCGATTAAAAAAGGATTGCACCGAATGGACAGAAAGACATTCTGAAGCGGTCAAAAGGATAAAAACTAAAGTAAAAACATTGCCTTGTTTATCTCTTCCAGATCCTACAGCTTTTAAAATAATTTGGGGGTCCGGTTCTAAATTTCAATCGGGACCTCTTAATCAATCTTCAGAAGAAACTAATAATTATTTTTATACGTAGTACTAACCATGAAAAGAAAATTTTATATCTAGAATTAAAATAAACACTAAGACATAACAATGGTTCTATGCAAGATGGGCGTGGGTCTGAGAGGAGGCGAAGGAGCTGAGGCGGAGGGGAGGAGGACAGGGAGACGATGGACGGTGAAGGCGGAGGGGAGGAGGATAGGGAGGTGATGGACAGTGAAGGCGAAAGGTGGCAGAGGAAAGGGAGGAGGAGGCTTGGATCATGAATGGAATGAGAAGGAATAACCAAAATTAGCACCATTAACCATATACATTAACAAAGTGATCACATATAAACCACTCATCGAAAATGATTAGTTGGATTTGTATAGAAATTAACAACTTTTACACACAAAAATGAGGAGTTTTATACTCTTTATTCAAATTTCAAAAGTAACTGGATCTTTGTGTAAAATAACACAGCTCCCAATTATTCCTCTGCGTGTTCATCTTCTTCCTCTCCTCACATTGCAACCATCAAAGAACCCATTATTTGTTCTTGATTTGGCATTAAAAAATCACTCAAGAATAAAATTAAGAATTACTACACGGTTTTGAAGTTTCATGTTTTTTTTGAAAGGTTGGAGAAAGAGAGGACTAAAGCTAGGAATTTTGGGGGTACCAAATTGTCGAATTAATCAGTTCAAAACCATTAGGGTACCAATTTATAATGCAGAACTTCAAAGTATCAAATCTAGAAGTTAAAAAGAAGGGGCTACATCATTGGAGTATTATAGTTGAAATAAGCCTTGATTATATATTCTATTTCCATTTAAATCATGAAAGTAAATAAACCAAACATAGCAATGTAAACAATCTTATTTTCTACGGGTAGTAAATGAATGACCTGATAATTACAGTTCAAAATGCAAAATTACAGTTCGAGAAAGCGCCACAAGAAATGGAAACAGAATTCACCTGAGTCTGCAACACAGCCTCGATCTCCATCAGCATCGCGGCCGAGACCAACACCAGCTCATTCTTCCCCTTCCTCCCCCCAGCCTTCCCCCTCCTCCTCCTTCCAAACGAAGACGGTGACCTCTTTCTCTCCTTCTCCTTCTCCTTCTCCCTCTTACTCTCAGCAAGCTCGTTGTCAACACTCCACATGTTGTCCTTCTTCTTCAACAGCGACCTGATCGATTCCCCTCTTGAGAGGTTGCAGCAGGAGATTCTAGGGCTCAGGGATGAGATTGAATGAAAAAAAGTAGGGATTTCGGGGTGGAATTGAAACCCTAGGAATGGGCGAGGGAGGGAGAGATAAAGCAAGTAAGCCTGTCCTACGGCGATGATGGTCTCAACACGCTTCAGGATAGAGGAGGTGAGAAAGGCACCGCCTTTGACGGAACGGCGGTTGGCGATTAGGGCCCCCTCAAGTGGGGGGCCATGTTCTACGGAACCGGAAGCTCCGCCTCAGCGACGCCTCTTTTATATATATTGAGATGCACGTGTAATGCAAAGTGGTTAAATATCATGATTACTTAAATTGATAAAAATAGAATAAAAATATAAAATATAATAAAGTTTTTTGTGGGATTGATTGTCAACTCAATAATTTCTTTCTCAAATGAAATATTGTTATTGTTTCATTCGACCGAGACTATGGTTACGTGATCTACTATTTGTGAGTTATAAATATATTAATTTAGGACAACATCTTTGTTTATTAGTATATTGAAGTCTTCAAAAGATGGGTGATCATTCAATTCGCAAAGAAACTTTGCATATAAATATACTTGCAATATGTACATTAAACTTTTAGTTGTGGTTTGACTCATATACACATTAACTTGTAGTTATAGTTTTACTCATATTTACATTATCTAATATTCTTACTTAATTTTATAGCTCATTCTCTGTACCATAGAAGTAAAATTAAAAGTATAAAGAATTATTTTCTTACGAAATTAGAGCAGGAAGATTATGATATATTGCGCCATGTGCTCTAAATATAAAATTTTATTTTTTCTTTAATACAAGGTCCTTATCAAATCTTTCACCAAACGATGTGTATGAAAAAAACTATTATAACTACTTTCCTAGGCCAATTGTATTGTATATATGACATATAACTTATATAGAATATCCGCATCTGCTAAGTGAATTTTGCTGTTGTGAAAACAAAATGTTAGAGGCTCGTATTTAAACTTTTTAGCTCTGTAAAAGACACAAGAATTTGGAGTGCACAACTTATATATCGTAAAGAACATATGGGTTCATGAAGAATTTTCCCTAATAACGATAGTATTACAACGATATCATTATTTAGCATTAAATCAATTTTATTATATAAGATTTCATAACTCTTTTTAATAAATTATAAAGTATATATATGGAAGTCTCAATGGTTATAGTAGTAGTTGGGCTCTATAAAATAGGTTAACTTTACATTGTGGTTTGCTAATGGTAGTATTATTGGCAATATCATTATCTTTCCTCTTTATCTTATTATTCATGCTTTTCTGAAGTAAATTCTCTTTTGCTAATCACTTAATTACCTATATTTAGTTTTTATAATATCAGAATTTAGAATAATCTCTTCTGTTAAAAAAAACGTTGACATGATTTTCTTAAAAAATATATAACACATAGTAGTAATAGTATATATACTTCAATTCAACTCAAACATTAGCTTGAAGCCATTTAGAGTAAGGTACTTTCTACGCTAGAATAGTGATATAGTACTGATTACACAATCCAAAAGTCAAAGAAGAAATTTCTACAAAGAAAAAGTACTTAAAATGTCAAATTAATAACTAATCTATAAAATATATATGGACAGTGCAGATAGCTATAGAAAGTAAGGTATATATCTTCATGGATATTCCATAGTGAGTGACCAACTATAATCATCCTAATTTAAGCATAAATAATTATTATTTTAGTTACTAATTTGATACGCGTAACTATGGAATAAATCTCAAGCCAAAAATAGGAACTGAGATTGTATTATCATGTAGGTAAATAAATAAATGTTATTAGATCTCCTCTTTATATTAAACTTAAAAGTAACAATTTAAATTATTAAGCGCCAAATATTAGTTCATGTTATAAAGTAAAGTAATCTATGGTCTATATACATATACAATCAATCAACCAAACGTATTAAAATTATGATAACTACAGTCAAAGTTATATGATGAGTGAAAGTACCCTAATGCCACTAGGAAGGAACCCTAGAGGGGGGGTGAATAGGGTTTATGCTAATCTAATCTGATTTATGCCAATTTAAATTTATTGACAAATATCCTAGCAAGAATGATATATGACAAGATATATATGCAAGGATATACAACTAATACAAGGGTGAAACAAACAACATAAGATAGTGGGAATATAAACAATGTGTGATTGACAAAGACAATATGAATAATAAGCACGAATATAAAAGTACGCCAATGCAATCACAAACAAAACGATATGTTCACGAGGTTCGGTCCGCCTGACCTACGTCCCCGCTCCTCACCTCGAGGAGATCTCCACTATCACACCCGGTTTGAAAGC
>BQKN01059716.1:0-16709 GCA_022839385.1 Asparagus kiusianus
GCGCCTATCAAGGTCCGACTTAGATAATAGACTGCCTGTTCGTGACCATTATCATCGTCTTGTGCTAATAAAGCACTTATCGAATGGTTCATCGCCTTGATATAAATCAAGAACGGTTTACCTGATTTTGGCGCAACAAGAACAGGTGGATTCATCAGATATGCCTTGATATCTTCGAATGCCTTCTGGCAAGTATCGTCCCAAATAAACGATACGCCTTTCTTGTTTAGCTTCGAAAACGGTTGGCACTTCCCGAAAAGATTTGAAATGAATCTCCGGATATACGCTAAACGCCCTTGCAATCCTCTGAGTTCCCTTAGGTTCTTCGGGGGTTGCAATTCATTTATTGCCTTTACCTTGTCTGGGTCTATGTGTATACCCTTGGTGGTAACGACAAATCCAAGGAATTTTCCGCTGGACATTCCGAGGAAGGATTTTGTGGGATTCATCTTCAATTGATGACTCCGCATGAGATCAAACATTGTTCTCAAGTCTTTGATGTGATCTTCCTTGCTGCGGCTTTTCACCACCAAATCATCAACGTAGCATTCAACTGTTTTCCTGAGGTGTTTCTGGAAAATCTTAGTCATCGCTCGCTGGTATGTGGCACCTGCATTCTTCAGACCGAATGGCATCACCGTGTAGCAGAAAATACCGAGGGGCGTTCTGAATGCCGTATGCTTTTCGTCATCCGGGTGCATCTTGATTTGATTATACCCCGAAAAGCCGTCCATGAAGGACATTCTTTCGAATCCGCACGTATTGTCGATAATGACGTCCGTGATTGGGAGAGGAAAATCATCTTTTGGACATGCTTCGTTCAGATTCCTGAAGTCGATGCAAATCCTGATTTTGCCATTCTTCTTCATGACTGGAACGATATTGGCTAACCAGTCTGGATGTTGTTCTTCCCGGATAAACCCTGAGTCGATCAACTTTTTAACTTCAGCCTCGATGGCTTCCATGATCTGCGGACGAAACCGTCTTTGCTGTTGCTTGACAGGTTTGGCATCCGGCTTGATGTCGAGGCGGTGCATCGCCACATTGGGATCGAGCCCTGGCATGTCTTCGTAGTTCCAGGCGAAGACGTCGATATATTCTCTGATCAAGGCAATTAATTCCTCCTTTTCATCTGATGGAAGACTACCACTGATGAATATGGGCCTTGGATTGTCTTCATCACCCATATTGATTTGGACTACCTCGTCTTCGGTGGGTGGCTCTCTCTGTTCGAACCTATCACCATATTGCATGTTCAGGTGATGAACCCATGGGTCCTCCCACGTTTGCATTTGATCGTCGTCTTCCATTGTAGATGGATCAGCCGTAGTCATGTTCGACATTAAGGCCTTGAATACTTCTCCCAAACTTGTGTCGGAATCTTCAGCTGAAGAATCTGGCAAATACCCGTCCTTAGCCTTGTTAGCAATTTGATCGATGATCTGCCAGCCACATTCGTCATCTGACGAAACGTAGCCTAAGCCCCTCTTGTGACGATAATATCCCTCCGGTTTACCCTTTGGTACATATGCCGCTTTGACTGGGACACGGGAACCTCGATCGAAGTATAGACCTTCTCCGAGTGTGAAATCATACCCTTGTCTTTCCATGAGCTTGCGCGCTTCTGAACTGTACTTAGATAGATGTAAACCAGATTTGTCACCATTTTCATCCTCTCTTAGGAAATGATCTGGCACCGGACGACTTTCTCCTTTACCGAAGATCACTTCTTTTTGTCCCCCTATTTTGGCGGGAATAATTTGAGTTGTTCCGAAAGAGTGCTGGAGACGCTTCTTCGTTACATACGACGATCGGAGCGGCATACACAATTCGGGATTATCGTACAATCCCTTTATCACATCATCAAAAGACAAGGAGTACTCTAAACCATTATTTATTTCAGGTTCGGCAAGTTGCCAGTTACAACCGCCATCTGACGACTGTTCGTCGTCGAGATTGATTACAAAGGGTACAATGTCATTAAAAACAAAACCACCATTGTAATCGAATCCGGCTTCGGAATCAGCTTCTTCTCCGCTGTCCGTGCCTTGGACCGATGGTTCCGTGTCGGATTCATTACCATAAAGGAGAGAATCTGTGAAATAATTCTCGTACCCTTTGAATGGTTGCTTATCCGCGACCACCGTCCTAACTCTTCCATCAGTGTCGACATATTTCAAACACTGATGTAGAGTGGAGGGGACTATAACGTTACTATGGATCCAAGGCCGACCCAATAGTAAGTTATAGGATGTCTCAGCATCAATCACGTAGCACGTGACCTCCGTCTTTAAATCGCCCATTTGGCACTTTATCCGGATTTTACCCAAAGGTCTTGACCCGCTGGTGTTGAATCCGTATATGACTGTGCCTGTTGACGCCAACTTGCTGATTGGGATTCCCAGGCTGTGCATTAGGCGAAGCGGCATAATACTCACAGCGGAACCCGGATCTACTTGGATCCGGTTGACTTCGCTGGAGCCAATGTACCCGACGAAGTACAGGGGCCGATCGTGGTTTGAATTCTTCGTCTGCATATCCTCTTTGGTGAAGGTGATGCAGGGAATGTTCTTAGCTGCCACATTGCACTGTTGGGCTAGCGTATCCAGTTCTTCAGAAACTGGTTTGACCCTTGTGAGGAATGCTTCTGAATCTGCCAGGGCTTCCTGCAAGGCTTCTCTAGTCTCCTTGGATAACCGCAACAGCTCGTACAATGTTATCCGCGCTGGAATGTTAGCTAGCTGAGCCATAATGTCGAAGGCGCGAGGGTTTTTTGAACTCTCCGGTTTGTCTTTTCCAATCGGACGACTGAAACGAGACTGCTTCGGATTCTGTACCTCTTCGGGCCTCTTTTCCTTCTGTTTATCAACCGGTTGTCGTCGAACATCTTCAGCCGGTTTGGGAATTGGGATCACCCCCATCTCTGTGATAGTCTTGGGTGGTCCCTGTTTTGTCACCCCTAGCTTAGCTGCTTGTTCACTATGTGACGGATAGTTGAAGTGGTACTGATTCCCACTTCGGGTCGTAAAGACCTCATGTTCCTCGTCGGAGTGTGGAAAAGTGGTGATCCTTTCATCCTCTTCACCCGGGATAGCAGAGACTCCATAACAAGACTTCCCTTTCCCTTTGGACTTCTTCTTGGATGACGATCCAGCCCATTGTTCATCTCCGATTAGGTCGGGGTGCACCCAGAGAATTTCACCGTTTGGAGCTGTGTGCGGCACGAGTCCCTTTTGGCGCTGTCCGTGCGGATCGTCGTTCACCGTCTTCATCCCGACTTTGGTAACGCGCTTAGGCTCGAACCAATCTGCAGGCACCGATCCAAAACTGATGGACACTGCATTTGCTCCCACATTCTTGGCCGGTTTCGGAGTTATGACTCCTACATCGATCAAGGCCTGGATCTTGTCCTTGAGGTGGTAGCAGGACTTCGTAGGGTGGTGAACCGCTCTGTGATACGCGCAGTACCTCGGGTCTGTCACCTTGGTAGCCCCTTCATGATCCACAATCACAGGCAGCTGGATTTTGTTGTTCTCCAACAGATATTTGAAGATGCCGGGAACTTCGTCATCTTTGAAGGAGTAGACTTTAGGAAATCTCGGCTCCGAAGACTTTTGCTTCTGAGACCGCTGCTGCCAATGTGGCTGTGATTGCTGTGGAGCTCGCTGCTGTTGCTGCTGTTGCTGCTGTTGCTGAGGTTGCAATTGAAAGGTTTGATTAGCATCAACAGCATTAACCTGAGCTTTACCTTTTCCCTTCTGATTGAAGTTCTGCTTTGGAGGATTTGTAGCCGGTTGGCCTCTCTCCGCCTTCTTTCTTCTAAGGAACCGCTCAGCTTGCTCACCTCGGACCTTCAAGTCCTTCCATATCTTGGACGGAGCTGTGCCCATTGCTTCCAAAACATCCAGTGAGAGGTTGTTGTGGCAGGTTTGGAGGATGAACTCCTCGCTAATCGGGTCCCGGCAATTCATCGCCTTATTCCGGAACCTTTTGACGAAGACTTCGACCAATTCTCCGTCCTTCTGCTTTTCATCAAGCAACGACCCGATTGAGATTTCGGTGTCGTCGTCGAAGAAATTCGCGAGGAATTTTGTCTCCATGTCATCCCAGCTGTTTATACTTCCTGGCTTGAGGCGACGATACCAATCGAAGGTAGCTCCGCGAAGAGTGCCAACGAATGACCGTACCATCAGAGGCTCATTGCCAGAGATGACTCCCAAGTGCGATTTGAAATAAATCAAATGCTGAGTTGGTGAACCCATCCCATTAAATGGCGTGAAGTTAATTAGACTAAACTTCGCCGGATATGGGATCGATTCCCATTCTCTTGGGTAGGGACAGGGAATGCCTGTCTTTTTAGTCTCTTGAGCAGAAATCAATGTGTTGATTTTGTTCTCGAGATTCTTAATTTTTAAGCTTTCACCTGTATCTTCACTGGTATTATCATTACCACCCCCTGGATTGATGGGAGGGTTATTAACGTTGCGAGCTTCATTTGTGCCCTCCTCTTCCAGGTTGTTCTGGTTGGGCTGACTTGGTTCGCCTTGTTGGTGCCTTAATGCATGAAGTTGTTGGTCATGCATCTCTCTCATGTTCTGCATGGCCATTTGCATCTCGAACCTAAAGGTTTCTTGTTGTTTGGCCATGGCATCTTCAAGCATCTTGGCCACCTGCTCCGCACTTATCATGAGCGACTCGCGGGGCTGTCCCTCACTGGACACTGTATTATCAGACGCCACTGCGGAACCAGCATCTGATTCTTCATCTCCCGAAGGTACTCTTGTTCGGACTCTACCATACGTTGCGCGAATGATAGCCCCAGATTGTAAACGAGTCCTGGGTCGGGATGTTTCTGGAATCGTCTCGGGGTTATCCTGAGCCGTTGTTCCTGTGCTGGTCATGTTGGCGGTGACCCTTGAATGTTCACCGTCCTTGACCATCGTTCTTTTTCTTCGGAAACGCCTGGGCCTTGGCTTTGGCGCTTCATTGCTGAGTCTCTCAAACACGGAAACTCTTTCGGGGACTGTCTTTACACAGTTGCATTCAGACAGTACTGCCCGAATGAGATTTGAACAAGGACATAGATTCCCGAATCTTCGAGGGCTCCTCTTTCTAGATTTGTTCGTACCCCCGGCACGATAGTACAGCTCATCTGTTTGGAGGTCAGAGCAAGCTATCGTGTGTTGGCACGATCTCTCAGGTATAACGTTGTCGTCATCAGATGACAACGTTTCCTTCTGAGGAATAATTGTCTTTTTCGGGCTCTCGAGAGTTATACGCCTCGAAACGCGTCTTCGTGGACGTGAATCTTCAGCTGAACTTTGCACTTGAATGCGCAAGGTTGTGCGCTTGGGTGCCGCGGTTTGCTCCGAATGTTGAGGATTGCGGCGACCCCCGGCATTCTGTATTGGTTGGGACTTCTTCACTGGCCCCAAGCGTTCCTGAATTGGAGCTTTACCTCGTTCCTTCGGAAGTGGACCGAGGCGCTCCAAAACTGATCTTTTCTTCTGGGATGGTCCGGCGGGATCTCCCAGGGTAGTTGCGGCAATCACCGGCTGTTTGGATTGACTTGCCGGCGTCCGAACTTTTGGAGGCTGCGGGTTTTGCTCTTTAGCCTGAACCGCTTCAGACTTTGGCCTCCAAATCTTGCGAGTAGGTGGCGGTTTTTTGACCACCTCCTTCTGTAGTTTGCGACGGGCTTCCTCAGCTTTGGCCCGTGCTTGCGCGGATAACGCGCGGCGCTTGCGGATGCGCTCCTCCAGCGTTGAGCGATTCCGTTTGACACGGACCCACTCCATTGTAGATGGTTTGGAGGAACCACCCTGCATTTGCTGTTGAGGCTGCTTGCCTCGTTTGTTCTTCAGATCCGCATGATAGCGGACCCCGTCAACGGACTCCATGGCCTTGGCGAATTGCTTCGCGAGGCGTTGACGTTGCCTCTGGCGGGCTCTCTTGGAGAGAGTCACTACGCCTTCAATGGCGGATTTGACCTTCTTTGAGGTCGATAGGACCTCGCCTAACGCAGCTTCGGCGTCGGTTGGGGTGAGGTCGTCGTTGGTGGCTTCAGCTTCATCACACCAACGGACTTTTCTCCTGAAGGAGAACTTCTGGAACTTCTTGGACTTGGGGGAGGCGGCAGATCCGGACGAGGACACGTACTCCTCGTATTTCTGCTGGTCGAATTCGTACTCGACCTCCTCCACCACCGGGATCGAGATCCGCGGCTGCGACACTCCAGCTTCGGCAGCGAAGCTGGTGGCTCCCACTGTGGTCGCCAGATTGTTCGCGCGGGAAATTGTGTTATTCTTCATTGATGATTCTGTTACAACTTTGACAACAACTTTATGCGTTTACAAAGAAATCCGGTCTTTTTATAAGATCCGGTTTACAACAAAATCAAAATAAAGAAATAAAATTACAACTTTCCTTGAACAAATCACGAGTTTCCTGTTTTACGGTCCCTCGCTTTGTGGGGTTCTTCGCCTGTGCCGGGGTTGAGTACCGTGGACCACCGCGCAATCTCGATCTGAACAGATTTACGTGGTATAACGGGTACTATCCCACCAAGGAGATAGTAGCCGAGAGGGATCGTTTCACCAAGGAAACGCTCGCTCTAATCTCGGGATCTAAGAGCCAAGCTTAGATCCGGAGTAGTGTCACGTAGATCTGGTCGTCCAAGTCTTCAAGCCTTCACAATCCGAGTTGAGGTCGCAATCCGGCAGAGTTTCGGCTCTTCAGAAGTTTCAGAAAAAGTCCTCTCAAATGAACGAGTGCCAGGCCTATTTATAGGCACTCAAAACTGTGCCTTTGGCACAGAACTGTGCCTAGCCACCTCTGGGTGGCTCGGCCATAGCCGAGCCACCCAGGGGTGGCTCGGCCTTGGCCGAGCCACCTTAGGGTGGTTCGGTTCGGGCCGAGTTCCCCCAGGTGCGCTGGTTTCGTCATTTTCCGGTGTTTCCGGTTCTCCATCGTTCGGATTTGATTCGGTTTCTGGAATTGACTTGATTCCAAATATGGCAGTTAATCCGTTTCTGAGTTCGAGTCTGGGATTGGTCCCGATTCGATCGTTATATCACCGAGTTCGTTCTTGTTTAGATGACTCGGTGATTCCCCGAAACGTTGGTTCGATTCCACGTGCGTACGTGTTCCATTGTTCGTGTGCCTTGTCGCCTCGACCCTTCGTTGATTCGTTCAGGTCTTGATTCGATTCCCCGAATCTTCATTTGGCAGTAGCTCCGCTTCGGTGTTTGAGTTCAAGTCCGTTTTGTTTGTTGGACGACTCGTTAACTTTCCGAACCGTTGGTTTGGTCCCGCACGCGAACGTATTCCGTTGCTTGCGTGCCTCGTCGCCTTGTCGCTCGAATGTCCGTTGTTTTGTCGAATCATCGTGCTGAGCTAAGCTAAGGGACCTATAGGCAATTTTATACGCCTACAGATACCCCCTCCAAAGTGTTTTAGTCTCGTTCTTTTATAGAAGAGCCTGAAATACTTTGGATGTGATCGTCCCAACCTTGAGTCGGTATAACGGGACCTCGGAATGGCTTCTGTTCTGGCTTCCTTCAATTCCCCCAGGTCATTCAGTGCTTTGTAGAATGCCTGTGAGGATTCCGGTGCTGCATTTATTGTCTGACCGTCGTCGGAATTTGAACTTGAAGTCGATTCTTAGTTTTCCGATCATTAGCTTTTGTTGGTTGGTTCAACGTGCAACCTTCGTTCAATTGTCGGCGTCGAGTCTTCTTTTGAGACGCGTTGTCCGGCGTCGTGTTATTGAGTTATCCTTAAGAATATTTTTAGAAGAATATTCTCCAGGAACTTCTCAATAAAAATAGGGAATAGTTTATACTCGTATACCTTATTGGAGTATTTCCGTATTCAAAATGAGCTGAACCGGCTTGAAAATGAGCCAAAAAAGGCAGTAATTGGGCTCAAAATCTTTCCAAACCTTCCAAATATGTGAGAGAGGGATTGAATAGGTGAGGAACTGAACCATAGGTTGATCTGAAATCAATTCGATGCTTAATTTAACTCTAATTTGAGTTCTGGTTCGAATTTGGCTCAAACGGGTTCGAAATTTGTCCAAACTGGTTCAATTTGACTCATTCTGGCTTAATCTGGTCCATTCTGGCTCATTCTGGTCCATTCTGGTCCACTTTGGGCTTGGTCTGGTCCAGCCTGGTCTGGTCTGGTTCAACCAGATCTGGTTCAAGGCTATAAAAGAGGGAATTTTCCCTTTTTTTCTTCTCTTTTCTTCCTCTCTTCTAGGGCCGGCCCCCCTTTCTCCCTCTTTTTGATCTTTCTCTTCCCTCTCTCTATATAGGAACACGTGAGGAGCATGAGACGAGTCCTGATCCAATCCCCATATCTCCCGATGAGTCTGATCCGCTACCCCCTGTAGAGAGGCCTACAGGGGTTGCTGACATTGGAGCGGCGGGCAATGTAGGACCCGATTCCGTGAATCAAGGTACATCTAACACTGACAACGTATTTCTTTAGATGATACACCAATGAATTTGTGTACCTTCTAACTGTCCTCTACCTCTTGCTCCTTCAGATAATTTGCAAGAGATGAACCTTGGAAATGAAGAGGCTAATGTACCCGTGAAAGGTAACTTACTTCCATTAATTGTAGTCTCTTTACTTCTTTTTGGCACTTATATGCTCTTTTGTCAGAGTTCTCCATCGATGACTTCGACGAGGGAAGCTTGTTTGCGGACACTCCTATGATGCGCTACATATATAGCTCACCTCAGATTGAGGATCAGCTACCTGGAGACATGTTTTCTGAGCCCGCCATCGCTGAAAACCCTGAGGATGGTTCCTTTGAAGGTATGTGCTTCTTTCTAAGTTATTTATAGGACTAGCCAATTTTGACTAATGCAACTATAATATAACGCCTCTGCGAATTCCGTTTTGGATCTGGCAGGAGCTTTTGTTGAGAAAGACCCTGTCGAGCCAGCTGCGAGACCAACTCCGCCAGTTGATACATCTGCAGCCGTTACACCTCCACTACCCCCAGCGGATCAAGGGGAAGAAGGTATAAGTTAACTCATTGAAGAGTGTTATTCCCTTTCTTTTCTTTTTTTTTATTAAGACTTTTGACGGAATTCTCCCTTTTTTGTGTAGGGCGTTCTTCTCGTCTTCATGTCTTAGTGAAGGAGTTGTTATCTGACGACGATCCTGACAAGGTCGTCATCTGCATAGACGTTCGTTCCTTTTTCTCCTTTGTGAATGCTATGATCGGCAAGCTCTTTCACGATGGACTTTCACTTCACCAGTTTAAACCTCTACTTAATTCCAGAATCAACTTGATAAGGGAAGCAGGATACCCAGATTTGGCGAAGGCCATAGTTGACGATATCGATTGCCTAGAGCATGAGCTTCAGATGTTTCGTGAGCTTCGAGATACCGGAGCCTCTTCCTTCATTGCTGCTGAGCTGGAGACCCATTTACAGTCACTGCGCGAGACTCAGCTTCTTGCTAGTCTTGAGGTTCAGGTGCAGCGAGACCGAGTAGCCCGGGTTGAGGCCGGCCTTGCTACCAGATTATCTTCACTTGCCGAGCTCCGCTCTTCTATTACTTCTTGTGGGACCAAGATAGATCAGCTTAGAAAAGAACTCCGCGAAGAAGAGGAGACTCTTGGCATTCTTCAGATGACAGAAGCACAGGACCAGCAGTCCTGTACGGCTTTGTCCGATGAGTTGAAGTCTTTGAAGCAGAAGCTATCCGAGACAGAAGAGACTGCTGCGAAGACTTCGGCCGCCACTGAGGAGTCGATTAGGGCTGAGCTTATTCAAGCTTATGATGATAAGCTGTCTAAGTTCAGTCAGCAGATTTTTAGCCACGGGCTTGATGTTTGATTTTATCTGCTGTGTATTTTGACTTTTGACTCTTCTAGTGAATCTCCTTTTTATCTTTATTATGATTCGTCATTCCGTTTGAAATGATTGACCACAATACTCATAGGATTTTTGGCAAACCCTCAGCCATCAACGGGTTTGATATGCCTTTACCGACTACCGTTTGAGTCGGGCTAGCATGCGATTTGTTTAAATCCGCTCGCATGTAACGTTGCGCTCAGAGATTGAATTCTCTGAGACTTCGTGCTATGATGTCGAATACATAGACTTCGCCATTATTACGGGAATAGGCTACCCGGCGACACGTGTTAGGTGTTGGTTTTAGGATTTTTGGCCAACCCCCAGCCTCTAACGGATTTGATTAGCCTTTACCGACTACCGTTTGAGTCGGGCTAGCGTGCAGATTGTCTAAATCCGTTCCACACGTTACGTTAAGCTAAAAGAGTTAACTCTTTTAGTGCTACGATATTGAATACGTAGACTTCGTCTTTCTCCTGTGAAAAGACTAAACAGCGACGTGTATGAGACGTTGACTTAGGATTTTTGGCAAATCCTCAGCCTTCAACGGATTTGACGTGCTCTTACCGATTACCGTTTGAGTCGGACTTACATGCGGATTGTTTTAATCTGTTCCGCATGTGACGTTGCGCTAAAGGAATGAACTCCCTTAGACTTTGTGCTACAACTTTGAATATGTAGACTTTGCCATTGTCATGGGAATAGGCTACCCAGCAACGTGTGTTAGACGTTGGCTTATCCCTACTTAGGCTTCGGGATAAAGGTCCCCAGAGTCAGACTCTGGTATCTCTTTCTACGGGTAAAGATCAAACCGGCGACGCGTGTTAGGCCTCGACATATCCTTTCTTAGGATTCAGGATGAAATTCCCCATGCGTATGAGGCATGGATTTCGGTGTTATTAACAACAACCAGCCACAATGTTGAATATGCGGACGGGTGTTCTTTTTAACGGTTAAGAACTAACCGGCCGCGCGTGTTAGGCGCGGACTTATCCTTACTTAGGTTTCAGGATAAAATACCCCAGAATCGAACTCTGGTGTCTTTTTCTTCGGAGAAAGACTAAACCGGCAGCGCGTGTTAGGCGCAGGCTTATCCCTGCTTAGGTTTCGGGATAAAATACCTAGGATGAATCCTAAATTGGTAAATTTTGAAAAAAAAGTGGGTGTGGGGAAGGAAGAATTTTATATTCTATTCCCCGAACAAGGAAGGAAGAATTTTATATTCTATTCCTTGATTCTGGAAAGGAAGAATTTTATATTCTATTTCCAGTGCAAGAAGGAAACTAGAAGTGGGATCTCCACTCCGAGAATCTGGAAGATACTGACAAACTTTCCTTTTATAGGATTGGTTATCAGATCGAAAGATGAGTTCTTCGTTTATCGAAGAGAAATTTCAACTTCAGTCACAACCATAAAAAGGTTGAGCCCAAGAGAAAAGAAATGGAGTTCTTTCGTTCATCGAAAGGGGACTCCGAACTGAGAGTGAACCTTTTTGGTGGACTCACTGTCAATTGAAATTGATCAGCGAGGGATTTTGGTGGTAAAATAAAATTGGGTTATCCTCTAGAATATTAAGTGTAATATTCTCCAAGGAACTTCCCGATAAATGAGTTGTCCTGAACGTACTAGGGATAGTACTTTTTCAAAAACTTCCCATTTATTGGCATTAATTGCCTGTTACCCTCTAAAGAAATTAAGCGATAAGCACCGTTCGAATAGACTGTGTCTATTACAAACGGTCCTTCCCACTTAGGTTCGAATTTACCTTTCTTCTTAGAGGTGAGGATTATCGGTCGGCGCGCAGCAAGGACCAAGTCTCCTTCTTTAAAGCTTCTTTGACGAACCCTTTTGTCGAAGGCTCTGGATATCCTTGCTTGATAGAACTCGATGTGTTGTTGAGCTTCCAAGCGCTTTTCATCCAACCTTTCGAGTTCCTCGAGACGCTTCTGATGCTGCTCTTCGGTCGTCATCTCCGTTGCGAGAGCGATCCGAAGGGAGGGGATTTGAATCTCCAACGGTAGCACAGCTTCGCATCCGTAGACCAACGAATATGGAGTAGCTCCCGTAGGTGTGCGTATGGTAGTGCGATAAGCCCAGAGTGCTTCTCCGAGTTTATCGTCCCAATCCCGTTTGTTGGTTTTCACAAGCTTCGATAAGATCTTGATGATCGTCTTGTTGAAAGCCTTAGCTAATCCGTTAGCGGCAGGGTAATAAGGTGTTGACGAAACATCTTGGATCTTGAATTTGTCACAGAACCGGATGAAGGCGTTGCTTACGAATTGTGGACCGTTATCATGAATGATCCGCCTCGGCACGCCATGTCGGTATATGACATGATGCTTGATGAAGTTGATGACGTTGTTCGTCTTTACTTCTTTAAGCGGAACGGCTTCAGCCCACTTTGAAAAGTAGTCGGTGATAGCGAGGATGAATCGATCACCTTTTACTGAAGGAGGGAAGATAGGACCAACAATGTCCATACCCCATGTCTCGAATGGCCAAGACGTGGTTGACGTGTGTAACCGCTCCGGTGGTTGGTGCATATAGTTTGCATGTACTTGACAAGCGTGACATTCTCGAGCGTACTCAATCGCGTCACGAACCATTGTTGGCCAGAAATATCCCATTCTTCTGATTCGATCATACAGCTTGGGACCAGGCTGATGCGCACCGCATTCTCCTTCATGTGCTTCCTTAAGAACTTCTTTTGCTTCTTCATTCGAAAGGCATCGGAGAAGCAAGTCATCGTACCCCCGGCGATACAGCGTACGGGTCTCGGTATTGTAAAAGAACCGTGGTGCTCTCCGACGGATAGATTCTTTTTCTTTTACATCCTCTGGTAAAATGCCATATTGGACGTAATCAATAATGGGAAAGCGCCAATCTCGGGACTCGGACCCGATTTGGGTTGAGTTCACCTCTTTAGCGTTCTCGTTTTTATCATCCTCCTCTTCAATATCCATATCGTATATGGGTACGCAGAGTTGGTGTGATCTTACTGTGACTAACAGTTCAGTTTCGGGCGGTTGCGCGAGTGATACTGCTAGTGCTGCCAGTGCATCTGCATAAGCGTTCTGAAGACGCGGGATGTATTCAATGTAAAATTCTTCAAAAGAATCTGCCACTCTGACGGCCTCTTGGTGGTATGGAATCAGATCTGGGTTCCTGACTTCATACTCCCCACGAACTTGGTTGACAATTAGTTGAGAATCCCCAAAGGCTTCGAGATATTCGACCCCAGCTCCTTGGCGAAACTGAGTCCTATGAGGAGTGCGTTATACTCGGCTACGTTGTTAGAGCATGGACTCGTCAGCGAATAAGCTCGAGGCATCACGTGCTTCCCTGGGGAAACTAAGACAACTCCAACTCCAGAAGTGACCTTAGGACATCCCGGAGTTATTGCTTTATTGACTGCTCTCGAGGCACCATCAAAATATAACTGCCATACTTGTTGGTGTGACGTGGTATTAACCTCGTGGGTTTCATCTGGCAAGTCATCGTACACTTCCACCGTATCTGTTGTCGGGCTCGCCGCCAAAAGATCACAAATTGCCTGTCCTTTGACCGACTTCTGCTGTTTGAAGTGCAGATCATACTGGGACAAAAGAAGGGCCCACTTTGCCAACCGCCAATTCATCGAACCTGGTTGAGTCATGAATACTCGTACCGGATTAACACTGGCAATTGACATAAATCGTCTGGCCGACTAAGTAATGTCGCATCTTCTGCACCGCAAACACCAATGCAAGACATTCTTTCTCGATCATCGGGTATCGAGACTCTGCGCCTATCAAGGTCCGACTTAGATAATAGACTGCCTGTTCGTGACCATTATCATCGTCTTGTGCTAATAAAGCACTTATCGAATGGTTCATCGCCTTGATATAAATCAAGAACGGTTTACCTGATTTTGGCGCAACAAGAACAGGTGGATTCATCAGATATGCCTTGATATCTTCGAATGCCTTCTGGCAAGTATCGTCCCAAATAAACGATACGCCTTTCTTGTTTAGCTTCGAAAACGGTTGGCACTTCCCGAAAAGATTTGAAATGAATCTCCGGATATACGCTAAACGCCCTTGCAATCCTCTGAGTTCCCTTAGGTTCTTCGGGGGTTGCAATTCATTTATTGCCTTTACCTTGTCTGGGTCTATGTGTATACCCTTGGTGGTAACGACAAATCCAAGGAATTTTCCGCTGGACATTCCGAGGAAGGATTTTGTGGGATTCATCTTCAATTGATGACTCCGCATGAGATCAAACATTGTTCTCAAGTCTTTGATGTGATCTTCCTTGCTGCGGCTTTTCACCACCAAATCATCAACGTAGCATTCAACTGTTTTCCTGAGGTGTTTCTGGAAAATCTTAGTCATCGCTCGCTGGTATGTGGCACCTGCATTCTTCAGACCGAATGGCATCACCGTGTAGCAGAAAATACCGAGGGGCGTTCTGAATGCCGTATGCTTTTCGTCATCCGGGTGCATCTTGATTTGATTATACCCCGAAAAGCCGTCCATGAAGGACATTCTTTCGAATCCGCACGTATTGTCGATAATGACGTCCGTGATTGGGAGAGGAAAATCATCTTTTGGACATGCTTCGTTCAGATTCCTGAAGTCGATGCAAATCCTGATTTTGCCATTCTTCTTCATGACTGGAACGATATTGGCTAACCAGTCTGGATGTTGTTCTTCCCGGATAAACCCTGAGTCGATCAACTTTTTAACTTCAGCCTCGATGGCTTCCATGATCTGCGGACGAAACCGTCTTTGCTGTTGCTTGACAGGTTTGGCATCCGGCTTGATGTCGAGGCGGTGCATCGCCACATTGGGATCGAGCCCTGGCATGTCTTCGTAGTTCCAGGCGAAGACGTCGATATATTCTCTGATCAAGGCAATTAATTCCTCCTTTTCATCTGATGGAAGACTACCACTGATGAATATGGGCCTTGGATTGTCTTCATCACCCATATTGATTTGGACTACCTCGTCTTCGGTGGGTGGCTCTCTCTGTTCGAACCTATCACCATATTGCATGTTCAGGTGATGAACCCATGGGTCCTCCCACGTTTGCATTTGATCGTCGTCTTCCATTGTAGATGGATCAGCCGTAGTCATGTTCGACATTAAGGCCTTGAATACTTCTCCCAAACTTGTGTCGGAATCTTCAGCTGAAGAATCTGGCAAATACCCGTCCTTAGCCTTGTTAGCAATTTGATCGATGATCTGCCAGCCACATTCGTCATCTGACGAAACGTAGCCTAAGCCCCTCTTGTGACGATAATATCCCTCCGGTTTACCCTTTGGTACATATGCCGCTTTGACTGGGACACGGGAACCTCGATCGAAGTATAGACCTTCTCCGAGTGTGAAATCATACCCTTGTCTTTCCATGAGCTTGCGCGCTTCTGAACTGTACTTAGATAGATGTAAACCAGATTTGTCACCATTTTCATCCTCTCTTAGGAAATGATCTGGCACCGGACGACTTTCTCCTTTACCGAAGATCACTTCTTTTTGTCCCCCTATTTTGGCGGGAATAATTTGAGTTGTTCCGAAAGAGTGCTGGAGACGCTTCTTCGTTACATACGACGATCGGAGCGGCATACACAATTCGGGATTATCGTACAATCCCTTTATCACATCATCAAAAGACAAGGAGTACTCTAAACCATTATTTATTTCAGGTTCGGCAAGTTGCCAGTTACAACCGCCATCTGACGACTGTTCGTCGTCGAGATTGATTACAAAGGGTACAATGTCATTAAAAACAAAACCACCATTGTAATCGAATCCGGCTTCGGAATCAGCTTCTTCTCCGCTGTCCGTGCCTTGGACCGATGGTTCCGTGTCGGATTCATTACCATAAAGGAGAGAATCTGTGAAATAATTCTCGTACCCTTTGAATGGTTGCTTATCCGCGACCACCGTCCTAACTCTTCCATCAGTGTCGACATATTTCAAACACTGATGTAGAGTGGAGGGGACTATAACGTTACTATGGATCCAAGGCCGACCCAATAGTAAGTTATAGGATGTCTCAGCATCAATCACGTAGCACGTGACCTCCGTCTTTAAATCGCCCATTTGGCACTTTATCCGGATTTTACCCAAAGGTCTTGACCCGCTGGTGTTGAATCCGTATATGACTGTGCCTGTTGACGCCAACTTGCTGATTGGGATTCCCAGGCTGTGCATTAGGCGAAGCGGCATAATACTCACAGCGGAACCCGGATCTACTTGGATCCGGTTGACTTCGCTGGAGCCAATGTACCCGACGAAGTACAGGGGCCGATCGTGGTTTGAATTCTTCGTCTGCATATCCTCTTTGGTGAAGGTGATGCAGGGAATGTTCTTAGCTGCCACATTGCACTGTTGGGCTAGCGTATCCAGTTCTTCAGAAACTGGTTTGACCCTTGTGAGGAATGCTTCTGAATCTGCCAGGGCTTCCTGCAAGGCTTCTCTAGTCTCCTTGGATAACCGCAACAGCTCGTACAATGTTATCCGCGCTGGAATGTTAGCTAGCTGAGCCATAATGTCGAAGGCGCGAGGGTTTTTTGAACTCTCCGGTTTGTCTTTTCCAATCGGACGACTGAAACGAGACTGCTTCGGATTCTGTACCTCTTCGGGCCTCTTTTCCTTCTGTTTATCAACCGGTTGTCGTCGAACATCTTCAGCCGGTTTGGGAATTGGGATCACCCCCATCTCTGTGATAGTCTTGGGTGGTCCCTGTTTTGTCACCCCTAGCTTAGCTGCTTGTTCACTATGTGACGGATAGTTGAAGTGGTACTGATTCCCACTTCGGGTCGTAAAGACCTCATGTTCCTCGTCGGAG
>BQKN01059725.1:0-11571 GCA_022839385.1 Asparagus kiusianus
ACTCAGCAGAAAGAAAATGGGAACAGGACTCGATATCATGAGTCGACTTATGACAGGCGCAAGTCGACTCAACCTGATCAGTCGACTCATGACATGTTATGAGTCGACTCATGAACAAAAATCTGCATACATTGATTCTTTTGCACACGATTTGCAAACTTACAACTCATCCTCATACCTGAGGCATATACACATGCTCATAAGCTCAAATATCATTTCCCATGCATGACCATGCCACAAAGATATTTATAATATATATTAATTATCTTTGTTCACTTATATTCACACTTGAAAGTTGTCAAATCAACGGGGTCTTACATTCTTCCCCCCTTAAAAGAATTTCGTCCTCGAAATTCAGGAATCATATCTAACTCGCAATGATGCTGAAAAAGCACAACAAGGGTCTAATCCAACCCGCACACATACTCATTCACACATATCAATCACTAAAATAAGCATATAGTGACATTTACACTTAACGATCTACAATGGTGATATTCTTATTCGACCCCTAACCTAACGGAACTAGTACGTCGGGCGAAAAATCCAAACAAGGAACCCCCCATGCATATACCATGTGTTTCGCAAGATTAGGAATTAGATAAAAATACCATCATTCTAGCGTTAAGTATAGGTGTCAAGGTATTCATATAAATATACAAGTAGGAATTCACGTCATAAATACTTTAGTTAATTTACCTGTTCAAATAAGTGTGGGTAGTCACGTCGCATGTCCTCCTCGCGTTCCCAAGAAGCTTCCTCCACTCCACTTCGGTTCCACCGAACTTTCACCAATGGAATTACCTTGTTTCTGAGTCTCTTGTCTTCTCTAGCAAGAATAGATACCGGGATCTCTATAGTAGTCAAATCATCCTGAAGCTCAATCTCCGGTGCATCCAACACTCGCTGCTGCTCCTCGTCATGCAAGTGCTTCTTGAGCATAGAAATGTGGAATACATTGTGTATACTAGACATAGAAGCTGGAAGATCTAGTCTGTATGACACAGCTCCAATGCGCTCCAAAATCTGAAATGGTCCAATATACCTCGGTGCAAGCTTCCCTCGCCTCCCGAATCGCTGCACGCCTTTCATAGGCGACACCTTCAGCATAACCAAATCCCCAATCTGAAACTCGAGGGGTCTTCGTCTCTTATCTGCATAGCTCTTCTGCCGACTCTGAGCGGCTAGAATCCGCTCCCTGATCAAGGCTACCTTCTCAGTAGTCTGCCTCACTAACTCTGGTCCAAGCATCAAGCTGTCCTCCGGCTCGGCCCAACATATCGGTGATCTACAAGGTCTCCCATATAATGCTTCATACGGGGCCATACCGATCGTCGCTTGATAACTATTGTTATAAGCGAACTCTACCAGTGGAATATGATCCTCCCAACTGCCTTGGAAGTCAATGACACATGCCCGCAACATGTCCTCCAACACCTGATTCACCCTCTCTGTCTGGCCATCCGTCTGGGGGTGGAATACACTGCTATAAGATAGGGTGCTACCAAATGAGTCCTGGAAACTCCTCCAAAAATGTGAAGTGAAGACCGATCCCCGATCTGACACGATCGAATCTGGAACTCCGTGAAGTCGAACTATCTCCCGAATGAAGATCCTCGCATAGGTCTCGGCTGTATAAGTGGTCCTCACTGGAATAAAATGTGCTGACTTCGTCAACCGGTCTACTATCACCCAAACTGAATCATTCCCCTTCTTTGACTTCGGCAACCCCACGATAAAATCCATAGAAATATCTGCCCACTTCCACTCCGGAATAGGCAAAGGCTGAAGGGTCCCTGCGGGTCTCTGATGCTCTGCCTTCACCCGCTGACAGGTAAAACATCTAGCCACATAGTCTGCAATCTCTCTCCGCATACCACTCCACCAGAAACGTCTCTTCAGGTCCTTGTACATCTTGGTAGTCCCTGGATGCACTGTGTACCGAGTACGATGTGCCTCATCAAACAACTCCCTCTTCAGCTCTGAACTAGCTGGCATGACCAACCTACCCTTCATCCGTAGGCCTCCATCTGTTCCAACGGTCCAATCAACCTTAGGCTCCTTGAAGATCTCCCCCTTACGGGTTTGAATCCAAGAGTCCTCCAACTGTGCTCTGACAACCCTGTCACTCCAAGATGGCTGCACTGACACAGCTCCCAAAAACGCACTGGTTCCTCCAACCTCGGGTCGAAAATCAAACTGGCTAAGAGTGATAAGATCTCTATGCAATGAACACCTCAAAGCCGCAATCCGATGTCGACGCTTCCTACTCAAGGCATCTGCTACGACGTTCGCCTTCCCTGGATGATACTGAATCGCGAACTCGTAGTCCTTGATGAACTCAATCCACCTCCTCTGCCTCTGATTGAGTTCCTTCTGAGAAAAGAGATACTTCAGACTCTGATGGTCTGTGAATAGCTCGAACTGCACTCCATACAAATAGTGCCTCCATGACTTCAGTGCAAACACCACTGCTGCTAACTCCAAGTCATGAGTGGGATAGTTCTGCTCATGCACCCTCAACTGCCGTGAGATATAGGCTACCACCCTCTGGGTCTGCATCAATACGCCTCCTAGGCCTGCCGATGATGCATCCGTGTACACCACGAATGTCCTGTCGCTGCTCGGAATAATCAGAACCGGCGCTGAAGTCAACTTAGCCTTTAAAATATCAAAGGCCTTCTGGCACTCCAGGCTCCATATGAACTGTACACCCTTCTTCGTAAGGTGCGTAATCGGCGTTGCAATCTTCGAGAAGTTCTGAATGAACTTCCTGTAATATCCAGCTAAACCCAGAAAGCTGTGAATCTCTGTCACCGTCTTCGGTGGCTCCCAATCAAGAACTGCCGTGACCTTAGCCGGGTCCACTGCTATGCCCTCTCTACTGATGACGTGGCCAAGAAATCTGACTTCTGAAAGCCAAAATTCGCACTTGCTGAACTTAGCATACAGCTGATGCTCCTGGAGGGTCCTCAACGCTATCCGTAGATGCTCCTCGTGCTCTGCCTCCGATCTCGAGTAGATAAGAATATCGTCGATAAAGACGATCACAAACTGATCTAAAAAGGGACGGAAAACCCGGTTCATCAAATCCATGAATACTGCGGGTGCATTGGTCAATCCGAATGGCATGACCAAGAACTCGAAGGACCCATATCGAGTAAGAAAAGCGGTCTTGGGAATATCCATCTCCCGAACCCGCAACTGATGATAGCCAGAACGAAGATCAATCTTCGAGAAATACTGTGCTCCCTGCAGCTGGTCAAACAAGTCATCAATCCTAGGTAGTGGGTACCTATTCCGGATTGTGACCTTGTTCAACTCTCTATAATCTATGCATAATCTCATACTACCGTCCTTCTTCTTCACGAAGAGGACCGGTGCGCCCCACGGAGAATGACTCCGGCGAATAAAACCCTGAGCTAACAACTCGTCCAACTGGGTCTGCAGCTCTCTCATCTCAGCTGGTGCCATGCGATAGGGTGCGCGGGATATAGGGGCTGTGCCTGGCTGCAACTCAATACAAAACTCAACCTCTCTCACAGGAGGTAACCCAGGTATGTCCTGAAAGACATCCGGAAAATCTGAGACAACTCTAGTCTCCAATAACTCGGCTCCCTGATCCCGTCGCAGCACCTCCTCGATGTACGCCAGAAACGACTCCCCAAATCGGTTGCCCTGAGAGGTGGCTACAATCAACTCGGACCCATCGGACGCTCGCAACTTGACTGTCTTCGCAAAGCAGTCAATACTAATATGGTAGGATGACAACCAATCCATACCAAGAATAACATCAAACTCGGACATATGCAATACTATCAGATCAACTATGAACTCCGACTCGTCTAAACTGACGGTACACCTCCTACACACGCTCTCCAGAAGCGATACCTCACCTAAAGGGGTGGAAACTGACAAAGGGGTGTCTAGTGGCTGAGCTACAAGCTGGAGTCTAGCCATGAATGCATGCGAGATGAAAGAATGCGAAGCTCCCGAATCAAATAGAATACGGGCGGGAAAGGAATTCACAAGGAACGTACCCTCCACAACTGCTCCGCTAGCACCGTGATCACGGGGGACTACTGCATAAACTCTGCCTGGAGCTGAAGTCTGCTCAACTGCTAATGCTGGGGAGTATAGAACAATCTGCCCCTGGGGAGCCTCCTGGACTGCTCGAACCTGCCCCTCTGCCCTCTGCGTCGCTGGCGGTGCCTCAAGTCTGTTCGGCTGACCCTGTCCTCTACTCTGCTGTCGCTGCTGCGGCTGGTTCGGGCCCTTGCCCTGCTGAGCTCCTGCTGGTGCACTACGACACTCTGAAGCCTTGTGCCCGAATTTGTGGCAGTTGAAACAAGAACCCTGGAACTTGCGCTGCTGGTGCGCTCGCTGATCCTGCTGGGGTCCCTTCTTATGAGGGCCCTGATGCTGCTGCTGGTGTCCAGAAAAGCCTCTCTTGTTCTTGCCCTTATCACTACTCTGCCCTGTCTTGGTCTTCCCCTCCTTGTCCTTCTGGAACATAGAGGTCTCAATCTCCTGAGAAGTGGCAGCCTCAGCTACCTCCCTAACTGAATAAAACCTCCTCGACACGAGGTACCGTCGGAGATTTGGGCGAAGCCCAGCCAAAAACATCTGAGCCTGACGCTCTCCGGTCTGCCACATGCCCGTGAAATGCAATAGCTCCATGAACCTGCTCTCAAACTCTGCCACAGTCATGTCTCCCTGAGTCAACCGGGATAACTCGAGCTCCTTCCCAGTCCGTGCTGAGGAAGAGATATACTGTCCATCAAAGAAATAAACGAAGTCCTCCCATGTGAGGGTCATCCTCTGCTCTGGGGTAAACTGTAGCCGGTACCATCTCCCGGCATCTCCCTTCAAGCTATAAGATGCCAATCTCTGCTTCTGGACTGAATCCACACTGAGAATATCGAGAATGTTGCTCACATCCTCCTTCCACTTGTGGGCTGCAAGAGGGTCTGGTGACCCCTGAAACTCTGGTGCCCTCATCTTCTGATATCTCTCTACCATGCGGAGCCAAGCTTCCTGCTCCGTGGCTCTAACAGGTGCTGCCAGTGGAATAACTACAGGTGCTACCTCTGGATCTCTCTCTCTGATCGGGACGGCTGGTATCCCCGGCTGCTGAGCTACTGGTGGTGGTGGTGTCCGTGGTGCTATGTGAGTCGTCACCATCTCCTCGATAGCTGCCATCCGAGCAATAAGAGGGGCCATGAGATCCACCAGATACTGAGGAGCCTGCTGCGGCTCGGGTGGAACCTGCTGGGGCTCGGACTGAGCTGGCTGCTGATCAGGTGGAGTCTGCTGTGACTCTGCCTGGCTAGCTCTCCTGGTACGGGGTCTACCTCGTCCTGCCATCTCTCTCCTGATGGTAAGAAAAACAAAAGTCCATAAGTCAAACTAGACTTTTATAAATAGCGTATCATAATACAATTTTTTTTTCACAACATATAGTATTCACACTAATACTTGGAATTTATGTAAAATAATTGTCATAAAAAAAAATATCCTCAATTTTTAAGATATACGCATATATCGTCCTCACTCATACTAGGAAATCCTTAGCGGACTCTACACATGAATCCTAGGAAACTCTATCCTAGCTCCACGACTCGACACAGGATGATCCTAAGGATACTGGAACTAGAGTTCTGATACCAACTGTGACGCCCCTGGGTTCACACACGGCTGCAGTCCGAGGTGAAACCATGGATGTCAAACCTACCATGCACCACACCGTGCAGTAACACGTTTCACCATCACAATCACTATCTCTCTAGTGGAGTCAACATCAGGTGTAGGTACAAAGCAAGTGAAAAGTGAATCAACAATACTAGATGAAATGATAGAACACAATACATCTCATCAACGAAATAAACTGTAGTACATAGTCAAAGTCTGAAATAAAATAAACTGGAGTTCTTACAAGTCTCAAAATACAGCAAGTCTGAGTAAAGGAAATTAAGGCAACACAGCCTTTACAACTCTAGAATAAACTCTCAAATGTCTGACAACACTACAGTGGAGCCCACAGAAAATAATACATAGATAAAGTAAAGCTGAACACTAAAGTAGTCCGCTATCAACCTACGGCTCTCCGTGCTCCTAGCTCGTGACCTGAAAAGGGGGAGGGACAACGAGCGTCAAAGCGCTAGCGAGCAACATCACAACCAACCCCAAGGGATAGGGCTCGTTGTATATGAAAATACAATAATATATGATAGCATTAATTCATCATACAAACAGATATGGGTCTTAGTACTTAGGGAAATACAACACGAGCATAGGTACGTCGAGCAAAATAATCCAAACAAGGAAACCCTCATGTATATACCTTGTATCTCAAATTGTAGATCTCTAAACACCAAGCCCGGAGTTTAATACATGAATAATAAAGAAAAGATAACAATCCCATTTCTAATAGTAAACACATCTATGTCAAAATCTCGTAGTCGAAATAAGTGTTATGCACAGTTCATGCCACTATCATGTCCAACTACATAAAAATGTCACACTCAAATACCCAAAAGTATATGATGCTCAAGGTTTAGCAAAAATTGCCCAACACGGGGTCTTTAGTCGCTTATAGTCTAACACGAGGACTTTCATCGCTTATAGTCCAACACGAGGACTTTAGTCGCTTATAGTCCAACACGAGGACTTTAGTCGCTTAGAGTCCAACACGAGGACTTTATATGAACCATGGAGTTACCACTAGTAAAGAAATGTCTATTTAACTCTTACACATATCTTGTTGTACAAATCTTAACTTTGTATCAGGAAAGAGTCATCTCACATGTATCACACATGAGTTCAATCTATATGAGTGTATACAGCATGCGATTAAACAGAAACACGAAGAAAACAGGAAAATCTCGGATGAGTCGACTCATGCTCACTAATGAGTCGACTCAAGCCACATGGGTCGACTCGTGTCCAATAACGAGTCGACTGAGCAGAAGGAAAAAGGCAACAGGATACAACTTCGTGAGTCGACTCATGATTTTTATGAGTCGACTCATAGCTCATGGGTCGACTCGTATATTGACGAGTCGACTCAACAGAAGCAAAAAGGAAACATCATAACACTTCGTGAGTCGACTCATGACAGGTCATGAGTCGACTCAACATGATGAGTCGACTCATGATGAGTCGTGAGTCGACTCACGGGCTGAAATTTGCATATAATGAACTGGAATTTGATCTAAACGTTCCCCATCTCGATTCTTCTGATATACAACATATCTAACCTTCAATTTTACCCCATTATACAGTAAGAAAACATATTTATCATGGGAAACGATCTCTTATAGATTAGATCTAACATTTAGCCCTAAACATGAATGAAAAACATTAAACCAAAATAAATACTCATGTTTTTATCCTTTAAACAAAATTCCAGATCTGGGTTTTCATTAAAAACTGGTTGGTGGGGATTTAAAATCTTAAACACATGATTTCTAGCATTCACCCTATCAAGAGCATTGATTTATACTTGAAAATAAGGCTTAGGCTCAATAAAACTCATTAAAAACGTTTATCAATAAATAAAAACATAGGGAAGGGTTTGGGTGAGATGCTACTCGCCTCAAATGCGAAGAATCACAATCCCCTTCGCTGAAATCCAAGAGAGAACACTGAAAAACCCCTTGAAATGCCTCCAAAAACACCAAGAACACCTAGGGTTTTGAGGGAGAGGAAGAGGGCTAGGGTTTCTTGGGAGTTCAGATGGGAAATGTGAGTTTTCGGGTGAGGGGAGCATATATAAGTCAATGAAAACCCGACCCAAAACCCAGCAAACCCGACCCGAAACCACCCAGAAAATCGTCGATGAGTCGACTCATGATATGTCATGAGTCGACTCATGACTCATGGGTCGACTCATAAATTATGAGTCAACTCAGCAGAAAGAAAATGGGAACAGGACTCGATATCATGAGTCGACTTATGACAGGCGCAAGTCGACTCAACCTGATCAGTCGACTCATGACATGTTATGAGTCGACTCATGAACAAAAATCTGCATACATTGATTCTTTTGCACACGATTTGCAAACTTACAACTCATCCTCATACCTGAGGCATATACACATGCTCATAAGCTCAAATATCATTTCCCATGCATGACCATGCCACAAAGATATTTATAATATATATTAATTATCTTTGTTCACTTATATTCACACTTGAAAGTTGTCAAATCAACGGGGTCTTACATTCTTCCCCCCTTAAAAGAATTTCGTCCTCGAAATTCAGGAATCATATCTAACTCGCAATGATGCTGAAAAAGCACAACAAGGGTCTAATCCAACCCGCACACATACTCATTCACACATATCAATCACTAAAATAAGCATATAGTGACATTTACACTTAACGATCTACAATGGTGATATTCTTATTCGACCCCTAACCTAACGGAACTAGTACGTCGGGCGAAAAATCCAAACAAGGAACCCCCCATGCATATACCATGTGTTTCGCAAGATTAGGAATTAGATAAAAATACCATCATTCTAGCGTTAAGTATAGGTGTCAAGGTATTCATATAAATATACAAGTAGGAATTCACGTCATAAATACTTTAGTTAATTTACCTGTTCAAATAAGTGTGGGTAGTCACGTCGCATGTCCTCCTCGCGTTCCCAAGAAGCTTCCTCCACTCCACTTCGGTTCCACCGAACTTTCACCAATGGAATTACCTTGTTTCTGAGTCTCTTGTCTTCTCTAGCAAGAATAGATACCGGGATCTCTATAGTAGTCAAATCATCCTGAAGCTCAATCTCCGGTGCATCCAACACTCGCTGCTGCTCCTCGTCATGCAAGTGCTTCTTGAGCATAGAAATGTGGAATACATTGTGTATACTAGACATAGAAGCTGGAAGATCTAGTCTGTATGACACAGCTCCAATGCGCTCCAAAATCTGAAATGGTCCAATATACCTCGGTGCAAGCTTCCCTCGCCTCCCGAATCGCTGCACGCCTTTCATAGGCGACACCTTCAGCATAACCAAATCCCCAATCTGAAACTCGAGGGGTCTTCGTCTCTTATCTGCATAGCTCTTCTGCCGACTCTGAGCGGCTAGAATCCGCTCCCTGATCAAGGCTACCTTCTCAGTAGTCTGCCTCACTAACTCTGGTCCAAGCATCAAGCTGTCCTCCGGCTCGGCCCAACATATCGGTGATCTACAAGGTCTCCCATATAATGCTTCATACGGGGCCATACCGATCGTCGCTTGATAACTATTGTTATAAGCGAACTCTACCAGTGGAATATGATCCTCCCAACTGCCTTGGAAGTCAATGACACATGCCCGCAACATGTCCTCCAACACCTGATTCACCCTCTCTGTCTGGCCATCCGTCTGGGGGTGGAATACACTGCTATAAGATAGGGTGCTACCAAATGAGTCCTGGAAACTCCTCCAAAAATGTGAAGTGAAGACCGATCCCCGATCTGACACGATCGAATCTGGAACTCCGTGAAGTCGAACTATCTCCCGAATGAAGATCCTCGCATAGGTCTCGGCTGTATAAGTGGTCCTCACTGGAATAAAATGTGCTGACTTCGTCAACCGGTCTACTATCACCCAAACTGAATCATTCCCCTTCTTTGACTTCGGCAACCCCACGATAAAATCCATAGAAATATCTGCCCACTTCCACTCCGGAATAGGCAAAGGCTGAAGGGTCCCTGCGGGTCTCTGATGCTCTGCCTTCACCCGCTGACAGGTAAAACATCTAGCCACATAGTCTGCAATCTCTCTCCGCATACCACTCCACCAGAAACGTCTCTTCAGGTCCTTGTACATCTTGGTAGTCCCTGGATGCACTGTGTACCGAGTACGATGTGCCTCATCAAACAACTCCCTCTTCAGCTCTGAACTAGCTGGCATGACCAACCTACCCTTCATCCGTAGGCCTCCATCTGTTCCAACGGTCCAATCAACCTTAGGCTCCTTGAAGATCTCCCCCTTACGGGTTTGAATCCAAGAGTCCTCCAACTGTGCTCTGACAACCCTGTCACTCCAAGATGGCTGCACTGACACAGCTCCCAAAAACGCACTGGTTCCTCCAACCTCGGGTCGAAAATCAAACTGGCTAAGAGTGATAAGATCTCTATGCAATGAACACCTCAAAGCCGCAATCCGATGTCGACGCTTCCTACTCAAGGCATCTGCTACGACGTTCGCCTTCCCTGGATGATACTGAATCGCGAACTCGTAGTCCTTGATGAACTCAATCCACCTCCTCTGCCTCTGATTGAGTTCCTTCTGAGAAAAGAGATACTTCAGACTCTGATGGTCTGTGAATAGCTCGAACTGCACTCCATACAAATAGTGCCTCCATGACTTCAGTGCAAACACCACTGCTGCTAACTCCAAGTCATGAGTGGGATAGTTCTGCTCATGCACCCTCAACTGCCGTGAGATATAGGCTACCACCCTCTGGGTCTGCATCAATACGCCTCCTAGGCCTGCCGATGATGCATCCGTGTACACCACGAATGTCCTGTCGCTGCTCGGAATAATCAGAACCGGCGCTGAAGTCAACTTAGCCTTTAAAATATCAAAGGCCTTCTGGCACTCCAGGCTCCATATGAACTGTACACCCTTCTTCGTAAGGTGCGTAATCGGCGTTGCAATCTTCGAGAAGTTCTGAATGAACTTCCTGTAATATCCAGCTAAACCCAGAAAGCTGTGAATCTCTGTCACCGTCTTCGGTGGCTCCCAATCAAGAACTGCCGTGACCTTAGCCGGGTCCACTGCTATGCCCTCTCTACTGATGACGTGGCCAAGAAATCTGACTTCTGAAAGCCAAAATTCGCACTTGCTGAACTTAGCATACAGCTGATGCTCCTGGAGGGTCCTCAACGCTATCCGTAGATGCTCCTCGTGCTCTGCCTCCGATCTCGAGTAGATAAGAATATCGTCGATAAAGACGATCACAAACTGATCTAAAAAGGGACGGAAAACCCGGTTCATCAAATCCATGAATACTGCGGGTGCATTGGTCAATCCGAATGGCATGACCAAGAACTCGAAGGACCCATATCGAGTAAGAAAAGCGGTCTTGGGAATATCCATCTCCCGAACCCGCAACTGATGATAGCCAGAACGAAGATCAATCTTCGAGAAATACTGTGCTCCCTGCAGCTGGTCAAACAAGTCATCAATCCTAGGTAGTGGGTACCTATTCCGGATTGTGACCTTGTTCAACTCTCTATAATCTATGCATAATCTCATACTACCGTCCTTCTTCTTCACGAAGAGGACCGGTGCGCCCCACGGAGAATGACTCCGGCGAATAAAACCCTGAGCTAACAACTCGTCCAACTGGGTCTGCAGCTCTCTCATCTCAGCTGGTGCCATGCGATAGGGTGCGCGGGATATAGGGGCTGTGCCTGGCTGCAACTCAATACAAAACTCAACCTCTCTCACAGGAGGTAACCCAGGTATGTCCTGAAAGACATCCGGAAAATCTGAGACAACTCTAGTCTCCAATAACTCGGCTCCCTGATCCCGTCGCAGCACCTCCTCGATGTACGCCAGAAACGACTCC